>CAUYSK010003940.1:0-108953 GCA_963575035.1 Avahi laniger | reverse complement strand
GGTGACAAGAACAACTTCTGTTCGCCCTTGTAGCTCACTAGACCCTGCTTATAATGTATTAGCTTACTCAAAGAAACTCCCATTGGAAGTTAGCTTTTATGGTATGAAAAGAGGGAGAATTTCTGATTCCTGGAAATTTCTACCCTTTTCCCCAGAAAAGCCATAAATAATCCACCCCTTATTTAGCATATAATCAAGAGCTAGCCATAAATAGAGCAGCAATGTACAGGTGCTACTCTGCTTGGGGTGTTTTGTTTAATAAATGTTGCCTTCCAACTTAAGGCCCGCACTTGAATTCTTTCCTGCATAAAGCCTGAACCCTCTTGGCCTTCAGGCCGGCTCCAGTTTTGGGATCTGTTTTCCAATGTCAGAGCCAATTACTCTCCTGGGAGAACCCCTCCTTTGCCGTTTTTCCCTCCTTCCCAGACCAGAGTCCTTGAGAACAGATGCTGTCTCACTCACCTTGGGATCCTCGACACTTAATTTAGTGCCGGACACCCAGGAGGCAATCAGTAAATATCTGTAGGGTGAATGCGTGAGACGCCAAACGACCTGCTCAAGGTCAGGACTGGTAAGTGACGGATGCAAGACTCAAAATTACATTTATTCATTCATTCGTTCAAACAGGCACTAAGCCAGGCAGACACAAAGTTCTATGCTCTGTCTCTGCACTCAGTGGGTCTTAATTTAGTAAGGTCACACCTGAGAAGTTGCCACCTCAGACGCTTAACAGGCTGAGTAACAGAAGGCTGTTCTAGAATTTTGGTAGCTGACTCAACAACTAAACTAAAAAAGTACTGATGCCGACCTGCTCAGGGACCTCTGGGCTTGTTTCTGTCCAAGAGTCTTTCCAGATGCCGTGGGTGAAAAAGATTAAAAAGTGAGGTACCAAATAAAGTCCTTGTGATACTGGTGAGAAGTCAAAGACCTTTTTATCTAAGCAGTCGCACATCCCCAGTGCACTATGCAAGGAAAATATGAAATGTGACTCCAACACTAAGGAAAAAAGCCGGCTGGGACCAGCCCGCCCTTTGGAAGCTCCTGCGTTATTCAGATCAACCGTAGGAAAAAGACAAATTATTTTCAATCTAAAGATGAGAGTAAAAGTTCTTCTATGGAGCAAGATTTTCCCTTCTCTTCTCTAGAGGTAAAAATAAGTGCTTTGCTATTTGGGATCAGCTTGGTTTTAGTGTTTTTATTAAATAGTTTATTTCTCCCTTACTCATATTTTTCCCCCTCCCTTCCACCCTTACTCCCCAAATTTGCCACTCACTTTAACCTCACAGCCTCTGGGAGATTATCGGCATTCCCGATAATCTTCTCTCCAAGGTAGGTTTGGGGTAGGCAAGATAAGCGAGCGCACAAAGACAGCTGCCCTAAACCTATGGGTGGGCAGGTGCTGGGACACCCAGGGGAATGTCCACATCGGGGTCACAGCTCAGGCCACTGCACTGGTCCTCTCAGACCAGTCTCCCCACCTCTCCCTGATTCTCCAGGAGTCTCAGATACCCATAGGCATCAGGAGACCCCAGGTGCATGGAAACCCAGGTTACTATCAGGGCCAAACAATCTCATTGACGGCAAACAGTCACTTAAGTGAATCCACTCAAAAGGGAGAGCAACATATTAACTAGTGCAAGAAAGTTTAAGATTCCAACTTGAAAACTTAAACTAAATTTTATGAAAATAAATTTTATGGAAATAAATTTTACCTTCTATTTAACATAATATGGGCTATAATTAAGCTGAATCTTAGCACGAGGAATAAATCACGTTTTGTTTTTGAAATCATTTTGAAGCTAAAAGTGTATGACAGCACAATACAACACTTTTTCCTCAAAATCACCGAGAGAATCATTTCTTTATAGAAATATTAGTATTCAGTTTTCAATTATATTTCATAACCTTTGATATGCAAATCAGTCTCACCTGAAGCAACTCTACTGGCCTCATCCTAACAGATTTGCCCCTCTTCAATTGCTCATTGGTCTAACTGCCAGATCCTCATTTGCCGGTGGGTTCACCTGTGATTCCAGCAGTTCTGCAACACCACTTTCATGGATTTCATGAAATCCCTCACCTTTCTCAAGAGATGCAATTTTACTTTGTCATCAACTTGCAATGAGTTCGCATTGTACTGTCTGTTGTCATAATCTGTTGGGGAGGCTATGACAAAATATCATAGACTGTGTGGCTGATAAACAAGAGAAATTTATTTCTCACAGTTCTGGAGGCTGAGAAGTCCAAGATCAAAGATTTGATGTCTGGTGAGGCCTGTTTCTGTTTCAGAGATGGGGTTTTCTTGCTGTATCCTCACACGGTGAAAGGAACAAGGCAGTTTTCTGAGGCCTTTTTAATAAGGGCACTGATTTTATAATCTCCCAAAGGCCCCAGCTCCTAAAACCACCACATTGGTGATTAGGTTTCAACGTATGAATTTTTGGGGGGACACATTCAGATCATAACAACTGTCATAAAAAAACACCCAGTAATCAGTGAGAACAGAGCAAGGATAAGAGGCTCCCACCAGGACTTGGCAGAAATAGATGCCTGAGAGCAGGTTAATCTTAGAAGTAGTCAATTCATTGCTATATATTTTCATGCTGACTTTGGCTTTCCCATGCAATCTCATAACTGCAAAGAATCAAATAATAACTCCAGTGTCTAGACCCTAATGTCTGGGCCCCTCTCAAGCAGTGTGAGCACCGTCTATACTGCATCAATCAGCAGGAGAGAATTTTAGCTGTGGAGTCTCAACTTCATTCATTGCAGCTGTCCAAAACCTTTTCTTGCACCAGTTCCACCAGCTCCAGTCTTGTCGGTCCTTGAAGACATGGAAATCAGCATAGCTGTCATGCCTTTGCAATACCTAATGCAAGCCCACAGCTTTGAGGAAACAAGGCTCAGGGGTAAAGCTGGTTTGTGTTCTGCAGTGCCAAAGTAGGTCATGATTCCATAAAATTCAGTTACAAAAAGAAAAAAAAATGCAGTAGCTAAGCCACTTGTCAAGTCTGTTAAAATGGTCCATCTGGTCCCCCAGCCAGACTGCTTCCCTGGGAATGAGCACAAAATCATGTGCGTGTGGGACAGAGGATAGATGTACAATGAATTTCGATAAAGTTCCTGAGACTTCCCAAGACACTCTTTTCTGACGGCCACCAGTGATAGAATGAGGATGGATAATGTCAAATAGTCTTGGAATCAAATCAGATTCCAACCTTCTACTCAGAGGAGGGATGATGATATATAGCCTTGTTTTTGGCTTCAGTGTTTCATGCATTAAAGAAGCCACAATTCAACGAAAGGTCATCTAACTACAGGCAGCGAAATACCCGAGTTCAGAGAAAGATGCTTTATTCCCTATGATAATGCAAGTGTTTGTCAATGAATGAGAAAGAATCTGGCATGCCAGGATTTAGAAAAAAGGTGGACAAAACACACACATACACATACAAACACACACGTTTACTCAACACAATCACCATTATCACCACCACCTGGGGCTACTGGGTTGTGAATTTCATTATGATGCCATCAATTCAACAAATATTCATTCAGTCCCTGCTATGTGCCTAGCCAGGTATCATGCTCAGTTCTGGGGAACAAATGAGACAGACTTGGTTTTAGGCCTTACAGAAGGAATGCAGACACAGAAATAATCACAAACTGTAAAAAGTTTTAGGAAAGGAAGAAATGGGCTTTGGGAACAGAGAATGGTTGCTGGGAGCAGTATAGACACCACTTTATGTAAATCTGAAAGGAGGAAAGGAGCTGGCTATGCAAAGAGCATCCAAGGCAGTGTCAGCAACGTGGGCCCTGATCAGAAGGAGCCTGCTGTAACCCAGGAACTGTGAGAAGGTCCCCGCGGTTGGACTAGAGCGTGGCTTGCGATGAGGCTAGCATTAGGAAGATACCAGTGAAACCATCTGGGCCTGGAGCTTTCTTTCTTCAAAGGTTTTTAATTACAAACCAGATTTTCACTTCAACTTATATCCATTTTGGTGAACCAGTGGTTTGCAAGGAATTGAACCATTTTACTTACGTCGTTGAATTTGTTGGCATAAAATTGTTCACAATATTCTTTTATTGTCCTTTTCATATGTATTTAGGATCTTTAGAAATAGCTCCCCTTTCTTTCCTGATATTGGTAATTTGTGTGTCCTCTCTTTATTTTCCCTTGATCAGTCTTGACAGTTTATCAATTTTATTAATATAAGAAAATAATAAGAACAAGTCCAGTACCAGTTTCTCCCACATGTCTAGAATCAGAAGTCCCATATCTTTACCTAAAGGTTTTGAAATTTCAAACGATTGTCATCTAAATTAATCCCCCAAATCCAACACCAATCATCTTGGTCCGCATGTACTCATTATCCATTACCCTTAACAAACACAATAGCATGTGACCAAAACTAACTGAGAAATTAGCATATTTTGAAAGTTCAATGATTTAATCTTCCTAAAAATATTATGAAACACTATTATATCCATTTCGAAGATTAGAAAGCCAAACTTTAGAGAAATTAAACAATTACTAAAGTCGCAAAAGCTATTTTGGATTCACACTCATGTCTTTCTGTTCCACTGCCTGTGACCTTTCCACTCAACCATAAAGTTTGCATGAGCGAACAACTGAGGGTCCTATCTCCAACATCCGAGCAGCCCACCTTTGCAAAGGTATTGTGCCTCATGAAACTGGGTTAATACAGATGGGAAAAGGGAAATAAGTTAAGAAAAGATGTCTCTCAGTCTTTCACTTGGGTCAAGAACATTCACATCGAACCTAATAAAGTACTCTTGTTGATGGAAAGTACAGAAAGCAACACTCTGATAAATGTCGCTCTAGATGAATGTTGCTCTTTGACTTATTGATAATCAATCACTCTCCTACTGGGTTTCTCCTCCAGGTTACCAATTATTTATCTTTTTAAAAACACACACAATTTCAACTTTCACTTCAAAAGTGTGATTAATGAAGATGGGAAATATCATTTGCAAGCTTATAATATGCTATGTTTGATCAAAATCATGCCATTTCTCTTTGTTTAATAATAGTCCCCACAGAGTTATGCTTTGTTCTCTAATTTCTAAAGATTTCTTTGAAAGTCACTTATTTCTTCTTAGTCAAGAAATATTAGGGTTTAACTAAACATTTATTTCAGGACGTGTTCTTATCGAGTGCCTTATTTTAGAAAATGAAGAAAAATAACCTTCATTTCCATTATCTATGCTCATCATTCCCAAAGATTAAAAAAAGTCAACTATTTCTGGGACATCTATTTTAAGAAAAAGAACATTCCAGTGTCCCTGAACTCTAGTAAAACACTGGACATACATGTTAGACCTACACTTTATGAACGTCTATTATTCATTGCATGTGTTATTTGATGCATGTAATTATTCAATGCTAAAACAACCACAGAACCGTGTTTTTAATTCTTCTTTACATTCAAATTCACAGTGAGCAACAGTTTCTCACGTGTGCTCATTGTCCTCACAACCACTCTGCAAGGGAAAAGAGACAGATGAGATGGAGAAGCCAGTGTGGGTCTAGATAATCACAGAAGGCTCCCAGGAAGCCCTGATGGGTAGTCTGGTAAGACGTGGATTCATTTTCTCAACATCTCCTGTGCCCAGCAGGGCAGACCATAGAGAAGGGCCAGGAGGGCACCGCTGTGGGAAGAGCACGAGCCGCAGGCTGGAGCACTGACCGTGAGGACCTGGGCTCACTGTTTGGAATGGTGCAGGCTGGAGAGACGAGAACATGCTCTCCGCAAAGGGGCAGGAGAGAAAACGCAAATTGGTTCAAGCATGGCTTGGGAAAATCCCCAGGTCAGAATGTGAGGATAGTAAAGGTCACATTTCCGGTGAGTTATTAAAGAAATTGGGGAGTAATTATGAGTGATGCAACACAGAACCCCATGTTCCTGAGACCAGTGCCACCGCAGGTGACAGAACTGAAGAGGAAGACTGTACAGTGGGGTGGGGAGGGGCAGGGGAGGAGCAGATGTGGGTCCATTTTTCATTCTCAGGAAGGATTTAAATAAAAAACTGGAGGGCAGTCAAGCCTTCATCCAACCTTCCTTTGAGCTGCGTTGCCATCTCCAGGGCGGGAGAAGAGACGACATGCAGGAATCCACTTCCACTCGGCAGGGATTGCAAGCAGGATGGGGCGGGTGAGGTCTGCTGAGCCCCCTTTCACAGCAGAACCACCACCGAGAGCTTCGCGAATGCTGGGGGGCAGCAAGGGAAGGGAGGGAAGCTGGAGCCGCCTTCTGGGCCTGCAACCAACCAGAGGCACACCGGGCGACCAGGACAACAAAAGGAAACAGCAGTCATGAGTACAGGCAGAATCTCTTACTCATTCCTCCAATGATATTGGCTTTGGGTGCCAGCCCTCAGCCCTCAAAAGCAAAATGCAGTGGAAAGAAAGGATTGGTAATGAACAAGAAGCATTCTTCATTCTGATTGTATTAAATTTCTTTCCTAATGAAGAGGAAACTTTGGGCCATCCCCCAGGACTTGGTTTCCTGAAAGACCAGGAAAGGGTCAGAGCAAATGGATTTGGAATTGGGCAGTGGTGGGTGTCGGTTAAATGGCAGGCTCTACAGCTGTCCTGTGTCTGCCACAGCGCCACACAGGCAGGCTGGCTGCCTCCAAGGGTCCTTACCTCCAGGGAGCTGCGGATGGTCCCAGAACTCTGAGCGGCAGCCTTCTCAGTGCAGGACAGTTGTCATTAACACAGCACCTGCCACTCCCCAGCCAAGGACAGGTGCTTAGGAAGGATCTCTGACCCTGGCAATGACCCGCCTCCTCTTCTGAGGATGGTCTGGAAGGCAGTCCTGCTCCCTGGTCAACACTGTGCGCCCTGACTGTCCTCAGATGGGCTACACAAGGCCTCAAACCAACAGGCCCTCCTGCCAGTCTGATACGGAAGTTTCCCCAGGTTTTCTGGTTTCTACCTATGTGGAAGTTCAGCAATGCAGCCTGTCCACTGGTCACTCAACCCTCACCATGTGCAAAGTGCTGGGCTGGGCCCAGGGACGTGAGGAGATGAGCAAACAGGCCTGCTCCGTGGGGGCTTGTAGCCTGGAAGGGAGGACAGGTCACACTCAACTTCCACCACATGGCTGGCGTGGAGGGAAGGGTGAGGGCCGGGGAGGAAGAGCGTTCTGTCTGTGTGGGGAGGGGTTCCTGCAAGCGGTGTGGGAGCCGAGCCTTGAGGGGCTCTGTGTTGGGGACATCAGGGACATAGGAAGGGGCTTAGCAGCAGGAATGGGCGGTTTGCCTTGGGGAGGGTTGGGAGAATGTGGAAACAGCTACTAAATCTTTATTTTACTTTGACTCAAGTCTAGGCATGGAAAATGACACATCCCTCCAGGGACTCTATCAAAATCTCAGGGAGTCGACTATTAAAAAAGAAAAAAAAACCCAGAAAATAACAAGTATTGGCGAGGCCGTTGGATGCGGGCTGTTGGTGGGAATGAAAAGTGGTTCCACTGATGTGGAAACCAGCATGGTGGTTCCTCAGAAAATTACAAATAGAATTACCATATAATCCAGCAATTCCACTCCTGGGTATATGCCCAAAAAGAACAGAGATCAGGGACTTAGGGAGGGATCTGTGCACCCACGTTCATAGCAGCATTATTCACAACAGCCAAAATGTGGATGCAGCCATTGATAGATGGACACATAAACAAACTGTGGTGTACAAATACATACGTGTGTGTGTGTGTGTGTGTGTGTGTGTGTGTGTGTGTGTCTCAGAATATTACTCAGTCTTAAAAAGGAAGGAAATTCTGACCAGGACACAACATGGATAAACCCTTCACTTCACATTGTGCTAAGTGAAATAGATCAGTCACAAAAAGACAAATACTATATGATTCCACTTCTATGAGGGACGGAGTAGTGGAAATCACAGAGACGGAAAGCGGAGGGGCGGCTGGCAGCAGCTGGGTGAGGAGAATGGGGAGTTACTGTTTAACGGGCACAGAGGGTCAGTTTTGCAAGATTAAAGGAGTTCTGGAGGTGGACGGTGGTGATGGCTGCACAGTGTGAATGTTCTTAACGCCACTGAACTGCACACTTAAAAATAGTTAAGGTTGTAAATTTTATGTTACGTATATTTTACTATACCCAAAAAAACCTCAGGGGATAAATGTATTTGGGAAAGTGCTCCCTCATATCCTGTATAGATCCCCCATGGACAAGCTGCAGAGATTGGTCAGGGACAAAGGACAAGCTGAGTGTGGTCTTCTATCACATCAGGCATCTTCCAGTCTGGACTTGGCGTCCAGAGGCTGGGAATCCTCACATCTTCACGTGGGCCCTGTAGGGCTTGCAGACTTCATCTTTCCCCAGCACAAGGACCAGCAGGAGGCCACAGGCCAGACACACCAGTGGGGCACCCTCAGACAGGCAGCTGTGAGGTGTCGAGGTCACCTGGGCTCCACCCCTCCTCTGCTTTAGCCATCTACCGGCAAGGTCCCCTCTAGACAATGTCAGCTAGAAGATGCAGGACCTAAAGTTTGCTGATGCTGAAGATACCAACTCCAGTGCCCTGGGTGCCCCTGGGATCTCCTGGCTGTGGGTCCCTGCGTTGTTACTCATTTAGCTATGGCAGGTAGGTCTTGGGTGCAGGTGGGGCCTGCTGGCTCCTCCCCATCCAAGTGGCCCAGCCCTGCCGCCTACACCCACACCTGTCCACCGCCCTGGCAATGGGTGTCAGGCCACAGAGAAGTACCATATCTGTCATCATCTCTCTCTACCATGCACCGGACCCCCAGGAGACATTCCCTGTAGCAGCATCTCTCAAGAATAAAGCGAACAAACTGCCTCTAGAAGAAGAAAAACCCCATCCAAGTACGTGTTGCAAATGTACAGAAGAATTTTTGAAGACTTGGGAAGATGAAGTCATCTTTTGCCAACAATCAGGGGTCTAATTGTTCCCAATTCCAAGAATGTAGCATCGTCGACAGTCCCTTTGCAGTGGGATTTGAGTTTGTTCTCTCGAGAAAAGCTTTTACCACTTAATGGCTCAGGAGCGCTTGCAGAACTGAGAGTCTGAGCGGGGTGCGAGGAAAGGACAGAACATACTTTCACAGAGTCACTTTTTCTATGTTCGCACAGTTCTCCATGTTGAAAAAAAGTCCGCCCATAGCTCCTTTTCGGGGGGCAGGCAGCCAGCCACTCTGCGATGAGCTTGAAAGGCCGAGCCCATGCTCTTCCGAATCCCATCTCTCAACAGCAGCCTGGAGGAGGCCCAGAAACAGTGGCTCCCAGGTTGCCTCTAACTTTTTAGAACAAGCATCCAAGCTGTACCCAGAGGCTTCCTCTGTGTCTCTAACAATTGCTTCCATCAATTATGTTGTTCACTTAGAGAACTGACCGCTAGTTCCACTCTTCGACTTTAGGCACCGCCCAGTGAACACTACGATGGAGGAACTAGCAGGAAATGACTTTCAGTACCCACTGTCCAAAGGCAAGTGATGACTCCAGCCACTTGCGTCTGGGCCATGCTGGCCGACCTCACCCTGGCATCCCGGCCTCTATGGCCCCTGTAGACATGGGTGCTACCACAGACCAGCACTCCTGGAAATGAACTGCAGCGGGTCCCTCACTTCCTAGCCTAAGGCCGGCAGGCAGGAGGCCTCACTGTGCTCATCAGACATGGCCACCTCCAGAGGCCTGACTCAAGGAGGGGCTCTTTGAAGCAACCACTGGCTTTCAAGAATGACCTAAATGGCACTCAGTATTCTTAAATGCACAGCAGACTATGATTGCAGAAATGTTTTCCAACTTATTTTTGCTTTGAAAAATCTCAAGACACTGAGTTTCCAAAGTGAATGGATCTGTACTTAGAATCAAATTAATACCATAGGAGGACACATGAGAACCACTCCAAAAGGAACATGCTGACTGCACGTACACACCTCTCTCACGGCAAAACATTCCACAAAGGACATTATTAGAAATGCAATAATCAAACACCTTTCAACAGGGAGACAAACAGGACTGAGAGATTTGCAGCCCGCTCTAATGCTGCGTTAGAAACAACTGCCTTCCAGAAGACACCTGTCAGGACAGTCTCTCACTCTCCCCTCACTGCCTCCGGGGACCGAGACCAGACATTTCCAATCTGGCCCAAGATCTCATCGTCACTAAGTCATAGGTCAAACTCAGGTCTGTCTGAATCTGAAAATAATTCTCTGTCATAATCAATATAAAAACTAAGAAATAAATAATTTATCTGTGTAGAAAAACCTAATGATTACAGAAATGAATGTATCGTTTTTGGCCCTAACCTAAGTATTAAAAAGGCATTCTTCTGACATTCAACAATACATGGTTATAAAGGTACAAAGAAGAAAAACATGCATACTCGCGGCATTTAGACCAGAAATTCAAAAGTCTTAAAATGATCTGCGTGCTCTGGCCCTTTCTCCATCACCAGGCCAACTCGTGTCCCTCTTTAGCACATGCTCCATGCTGGACAAGCTTGCTGGAGGTTCTTCCACTCAGAAATGCTCTCGCCTCCTCCTGGCCAGGTCTCCCCTCACTCCTCCTTCAGAAGTAATTGTCCTAGATTGCTCTATGTCAGGGGGACCCTTTAATTATCATGCATCACACAGTTTTCCTGCTAGCACATATCGGGATTGTAATTAAATGGTCATTTATGTAATTATTTGTTTAATGTCCATTGTCATCCATCAGGGCTGCCAAGAATGGTTGTTCATGATGTTCACTGACCAAACAGGCTGCCCAGCAGTGAAAGGCCTGCTTTCTGCTCACTTTGCCCTGTACCTTGGGTTGCACTTGCTGGGAGGAAGGGTTGCTTTTTCCTAATTGGCATAAGGTACTATATAGGCTCACCTTGGTCCTACCCCCATAAACCCGCTAGGACAGGGATTGTGTCTGTCTGATCCACCATTGTCTAACTAAAACACAAACCTAGCACACAGTAGGTATCCAATAAACGTGTGGGTTCAATGAGTGGATGCCTAAATAACCGAGAGAATGAACACTTTTTAAAGAATATTGGAAGTTTTATCAAAGATATTGTGACAAAGGCCAAATTGTGACACGTGTGCCAACATTACCACACTTGCTCCAGCAGCTAAAAGCTTAGTCACAGGAAGAAACAAGCCCCTGGTTCGCAGGACAGAGCCGTGGAGAGGAACAGACGGTTGCTCAATGGGCTCCTCCCTCTCACCAGAGGCGGCAAACGCCAGGCATTTTTCTTCTTGCTTAGAAGGGAATAATTCTGAAATAATTAGAATCGTGTTTTGCTTGTAAGGTGTGGTAAATAATATCCAGGACAAAATACTTGAAAATTTAACCAAAAGACTATATTAGTAAGGGCAAAAATAGGGGCCAATCACCTTGGGATCTGGGGAGGGAGACTCAGCCGGTGCCTCTCAAAAGTATCAAGAGTTTTCCCAGCACCTACTAGGAAATCAACTTAGAGAAGGAAAGCGAGGGTCAGTGCTCCCGACCGCCTCCCTTCTTCCTTCCAAAACTGTAGAGTTTCCTGTGGCCCAGAAAACAGAGGGGGCTAAAACTGTGAGAGAGAAGACCTGCGCCTGAAATTAAATCCATTTATTGGGTGGAAATAAGCACAAAGAGGCTCCCAAAGAACTTCTAACTTTTGAAAATGTCTGCTTATTAAAAAAAATTTAAAAAACAAGACTTAAGGAGTATCAAGGCTCTGCTATAAAGAAGTTTGTTTACCTCTACTCACCCCCACCCCAGGTCCCCAGTCCTCCTGTCCTACCCCAAGCATCCAGGTAGAAAGTGCCCTAACTCACAGGTGCTCATCTTGGTCTTTCAAGCCATTAGCTGGGAATCCACAGCTCTGCTGGAGGTAGCAGACAGGCGATCTAGCATTCACAGAGCACCTACTGTGTGCCTGGCATAGTGCAAGGAGGCAGAGAGGCAATCTGGCATTCGCAAGGCACCTACTGTGTGCCTGGCATAGTGCTCACATCCTTTATCCCTTTCAATTTTCACAAGGACTTCTTTGGCAGGCCTTTTTAAAGCCCTCTTTTAAAGCTGATGAAACAAGGCTGAAAGTGACCACAGAATTTCATAACTCAAAGTGACCTGTAACTGTATCACAACCCCTTCAGCCTCTAAGAGCAGAACAGAAGACTGAGCAGTTTGGAGGCTCGCCATTAGATTACACCCCTAATTAGCAGGAGAACTGACCCATTATCCTAACAGCTCCAAACAAAGCAAGACACAGGACGTTCTGAGAACTCATTGTCAATAGTGGATCTGGGGTCTAGAACGTACATTTACGGTGTAAATGCCGCTTTAAGTCTTTATTCAATTAAGCCAACAAATCAAATTGTTCAATAAATACCCGGAGCACCTATTACTCACTGAGCCAAGCACTGGGAACAGACACGTCAGTGTGGAGATAGTCAAGGTCCCTGTCCTCCAAGAACTGAAGGTTAATGGTGAAAGCTGACCAAAAAAGTAAACGATGAGGATGGTTACAGACTCCACTAAGTGCTACGACAAAGACTAATGAGAAGCATATCTGGGGTGTGCAGGATGGTTTCTTTCGTAAGACCACACTGAGGCAGAAACTCAAGGAGTAGGCAGCAGTTAGCCATGGGAATGTCTTAATTTGGGTTCCTTCGAGATGAGACCCTGGGATGGATTCAAGTGTCAGTAGTTTATTAGAAGGATGATCCCAACAAATCCCAGCGGGGAAGTGAGACAGGGATGGGAAAGAAGCCAACAGAGTGTGATATTAGCAAGTCGCCACTGCAAGCAGCTTAGGCTTGATTCTGCCGGGGAACTCTGGAAGTCAGAGTAAAATGCACACCTCAGACTTGTGGCACCTTAGGGGTAGGGAGTTGGGGTATTTATACACCAACCCCCACCAATCATTGGCTAGGGCTGCTCGAGGGGACAGGTTGAGCGTCTATTCCCTGCATATCGGGTTCACCATAAGCACAGGTGGAGAGGGTTCTGGTGGCCAGCAGAGCCCTTGGAGAGGAAGATGCAGGTGCTAACAGCTGGAAATCAGACTGGGATGCAGGGACATAGGAAGGGCTGGAGGAATGAATATGGGTGGAGTTCTGACAGCACAGGGGAAGGAAGGGAGAAGGGCAAGTGCAAAGGCCAAGGAAGGAAAGAATACAAGTGTCTCCTGTTGCGGCTGCTGTCAAGATCTGGGCTCCAACATCAAGAGTTTGGGTTCTGAAATCAGATGATCTGGGTATAAATGCCAACTCCATGAACATGCTGGCTGTGTAACACTGGGACCAATGACTGTCCTCTCTAAGCCTCAGTTTCCTCATTTGGACAACAGGACTGACCTCACACATATGTTATGAGGATTAAATGGGATTAAACTTTAAAGCCCTTAACACAATGCCTGACACATTTCATGTGACCAGTACATGACAGCCACTTGCGCTGCCACGAAAAGGACAGGGTGGCTGGAACGCAGGGAACAAGGAGGACAGGACCAGGACATGAGGTTGAAGAGGCACCAGGACCAGATTGTGCAAAGGCCTGAAGATGACATTAAAGAGCCTGGGTTTCCTTTTGGGTGCACTGGAAGCCACCGAAGAGTTTAAGCTGAGGAGTGACCTGACGTGATCATTCTAGAACATCATTCTCCAAAAGCATGAAATGCCTTTTCTACTTCTATATCCCAAGTACTAAATCTGCTGCTGGCATAGAAGGAGGGTGCTATTTAGTGCTAATTAACAGACTGCACAGGCTGATGGAAGGAAGGAAGCATTGGTCTGAATCATCCAAAGATGGCACAGACTTGGCTATGGAATGATCATTTCGTCTTCCTTCAGCAGACTCAACTCCCTCTAGGTTGGCTCCGGCTAACATTCAAATGAGTTTGCATTTCCCAAGTAGATGCCAACGCGGGCAGGAGAAGCAGCCCCTGGCCCCACTGGGAGATGTAAGAAAGCCAGCCTAGAAGGAAACGCTTGCTGCGCAGGACCCTTCTGGGAATAACTTCCAGATGCATATGAGTTCTATCCAAAAGGGAAAAGAAAAAATACTGGTTCTGAGGAAATGCATACCAGATTCCATCTGAAAAAACACAAATTAAGGGCCAGGTGGTTCCAAACCCAAAAGATAATGTTTCCATGGCAGGGCCCCACCAAGGATAGACACTCACTCAGGATTGGGACAATTTCCAGAGAAGGAGATTGTGGAACAGGGTTCACTCACGATATCTCTTTTTTTTTCACCTTTATTCAGGTATAATTGACAAATAAAAATGGTATATATTCAAAGTATGCAATATGATGTTTTGATATATGTCTATATTGTGAGATGACTGCCATAATCAAGCTAATTAATATATCCATCTGTTCACATAGTTACCTTTCTTGGGGGGGCAGTGAGAATTCTTAAGATCCACTCTCTTTCCAAATTTCAACTATTCATTAACTATAGTCATCCAGCTGAACATTAGGTCTCCAGAACTTATTCATCTTATAACTGTAGGTTTATATCCTTTGACCAACATTTCCCCATTCCCACCACCCCCTACCCCCTGGCAACCACCATTCTAGTCTCTGCTTCTGTGAGTTCAACGTTTTAAGGTCTCACATATAAGGAGATCACACAGTATTTGTCTTTGTGTCTGACTTATTTCACTTAGCATAATGTCCTCGAGGTTCATCCACGTTGTCACAAATGGTAGAATTTCCTTCTTCTGAGACTGAATGATATTCCACTGTGTGTATATCTATATATCTGTATCTACCGCATTTTCTTTATTCATTCATCCATCAACAGACACTTAGGTTGTTTCCACATGTTGGCTACTGTGAAAAATGCTGTGAGGAAAATGGTGGTGCAGATACCTCTTTCACATACTGATTTCATTTCCTTCGGATATGTACCCAGAAGTGAGATTGCTGGATAGTGTGGTGGTTCTATTTCTAATTTCTTTGGGAACCACCACAATGTTTTCCGTAACAGCTAAAGCAATTTACACTTCCACCAACAGTATACAAGAGTTCTCTTTCCCCATGCCCTCAATGACATTTGTCACCTTCCTCTACTTGATAACAGCCATCCCAACAGGTGTGAAGTGATACCTCATTGTAGTTTTAATTTGCATTTCCCTCATGACTAGTGATGTTGACCAACTGTTCCCATATCTGATGGCTATCTGTATGTCTTCTTTAGGAAAATGTCTATTCAGGTCCTTTGCTATTTTTAAATTGTGTTATTTGGGGTTTTTCTGCTATTTAGTTATCTGAGTTCTTTATATATTTTGCATGTTAACCTCTTATCAGATACATGGTTTGCAAATGTTTTCACCATATTTCATAGGATGCCTTTTCATTTTATCATTTCCTTTACTATGCAGAAACTTTTTTGCTTTTTATCATCCTACTTGTTTATTTTTGCTTTTGTTGCCTGTGCTTTTGGTATCATATCAAAAAAAAAAAATCATTGCCAAGACCAATTTTGAAATAGAGAGCTTTTTTCCCTATGTTTTCTTCTAGGAGTTTTATAATTTCAGGTCTTACATTTAAATACTTAATCCATTTTGAGTTGATGTTTGTTTATGGTATAAGGAAATGATATAATTTCATATTTTTCTGTGTGTATATCCAGTTTTCCCAGTACTAGTTATTGAAGAGACTGTCCTTTCCCTGTTGTGTGTTCTTGGCACCTTTGTCAAAAATTAGTTGACTTCATATGCATAAGTTTATTTCTGGGCTTTCTGTTCTATTCCATTGGTCTATGTGTCTGGTACTGGTCTATATGCCAGTCCCATATTCTTTTTATAATATAAAATGGCTGTGTGATGTAATTTGAAGTCAGGAAGTATGACTAGCTTTATTCTAGCTTTATTCTTCTTGCTTAAGATTGCTTTAGCTATCTGGGATCTTTTGTGTTTCCACACAAATTTAAGATCTTTCTATTTCTGTGAAAAATGCCATTGGACTTTTGATAGGAATTACACTGAATCTCTACATTGCTTTGGGGCATAGAAACATTTTAACAATACTGATTCTTCAAATTCCTGAGTGTGAGCCATCTTTCCATTTATTTGTATCTTTAATTTCTTTCATCAATGTTTTATAGATGTCCATGTCCCAAAAGATGTCCATTACAGAGGACATATGGTAATTTTGAATTTCTATTTTTGGAACACATCTAACAACAAGAATGATCTCCGGGCTCAAATTTGTAATACTGTGTTATAAGCCAAAGGTTTGAAACAGTGATAAAAGGAAACCACACAAAATAGTTGCCTGTGCAATTCCTTTTACGATTCAAGTCCATTCAATCACCAAAGGCCAAGAAGAAGAACTCTATTATAAAAGTGTTTCACAATTGATGAGCCCAGGGGCTTTGCATCCACATGAAGTTCACATTGTGAAACAGGAGGAGATAAAATGAGCAGAGGACATTTAATATTAATAAAAGGGTCAAAATATTATGAAGACCTAACAATCATAAATGTGGATGTGCATATAAGCAGAGCTGCAAAATATATGAAGCAAAACCCAGCACAACTGAAAAAAGCAGATGAATCTACAATCACAGTGTAAGATTATCAAGTACTTCTTTCAGTAACTGATAAAACAATGAGATCAAAAAAAGAGAAAGAATCAAGAATCTCTGGTTCCAAAATGGCAACATAGAAGCAAGATGGCTTCACTCCCCTCCCCACTAGAAAACCAAAAACAAATATACATTGTTGAGACTATCATGAGCAATATCCTAAACTCAAATATGAGAATGAGACAGTTCTCAGGGATATAGAGAAGTGAAAAAACTCCAAGCAGATCATAAGAGAATTAGACACAGCTCCACCCAATCTGCCTGGCACCAAGCATATGGAAAATTTCCCACTGATTCTCAGTTTCTACACCAGAAAAAGTGAGATCGAAGGTGACAACCAGCTTCCCCACCATCCTGGGTTCCCTGGCAGGAGACCTGTCCCTGCCTCCACTCACAAGAAGCATCGAGAGCACCTAAAGGGAAACATACCCCCAAGGACATCCAGATATAAAGGAGGGAGGTGGGACCAGCATCCCCAGCCCTAGAAACTCTTCTCTGTAACTCGGCCAAAAGAGATGCCAAATCAGAGTGGCTGTTCAGCACCATGAAGATGTAGAAGGTGTGTTCCACAGGTCCCCAGGACAGAACACCTAGCCAGCTTTCCCATACTGCCAGGATATCCCTTTGGAACCTCCCCCATTTAGAATGGGCAGCACTCTAATCGTTTACCAGAGCCGAGGCAAACCTGAGCTTAAGGCACCATCTAGTGCCAAAAAGGAGGCAAAAACCTAGCTGAAAAAAATAAATAAAAAGAAATCCATCAGGTAAATCGCAAAGAATTTCTAAGCAACCATATTCCATAAAAGCCAAAACAATCCAGAGAAGATTGGAATACATAAATAATACTTCAATGCAAAGACATAGATGTACATCCATAGAAAACAACAGCAAGCGGGGAACCATGTTCTCCCCAAGCAGACAAAACAAGGATTCAGTGACTGATCCTAATAAGATGGTGATATGTGAGCTCTCTGACCAAGAAATCGAAATAGCCAATTTTGAGGAAAATCAGTGACCTCCAAGATAACACAGAAAAGCAATTCAGAAATTTATCAGAGAAATTTAACAAAAGGGCTGCAATAATAAAAAATATCAAATGGAAATCTTGGAACTGAGAAACACATTGGCTGAAAGGAAAAAGTCATTAAACGCTCTCAACAGCAGAATGAATCAAACAGAGAAAAGAATCAGTAAGCTTGAAGACAGGCTATCTGAAAATACATAGTCAGAGGAGAAAAAAAGAAAAAAGAATGAAAAAGAATGAAGATCATCTACAAAATATAGAAAATTACTTCAAAAGACCAAATTTAAGAATTATTGGTGTTCAAGAGGGAGTTCAACAAGACCAAGGGATAGAAAGTTTATTCAAATAAATAATAATAGAATACATCCCCAAACTTGAAAAAGATATAAATATCCAGGTACAGGAAGGTCAGAGAACACCAAACAGATCTGACCCAAACAAAACTACCCCAAGACATATAATAATCAAACTTTCAAAGGTCAAGGCAAAAGAAAGGATCCTAAAAGCAGCAAGAGAAAAGAAGCAAGTAACATATTTAAAAAAAAAAAAAAAACCCAATTCATCTAGTAACAGACTTCTCAACTGACACCATACAGGGCAGGAGGGAGTGGGATGACATATTCGAAGTGCTAAAAATAAAAAAAAACCTGCCTTCCAAGAAACTGTACCCATCAAACCTATCCTTCAGATATGAAGAAGAGATAAAGTCTCTCCCAGACAAATAAAAGCTAAGAGAATTCATCGCAACCATACCCACCTTACAAAAATTCCTAAAGTTCTTCAATCTGAAAGAAAAAGTACTAGCATATGAAAAAAAATATTTAAAGTTATAAAACCCACTGGTAAAATTAAGTACAACCATAATCTCAGAATATCTCAATGCTGTAATTGTGGTCTGTAATCCATTCATAACTCTGGTATGAAGCCTAAATGACAAATCTATCAAAAACAGTAATAGCTATACCAACCTGCTAAGAGATAGGCAATATAAAAATATGCAAACTGAAACAACAAAAAGTCATAATGTGTGAAGGATAGAGTTAAAATATATTTTTTTTAGTTTCGTCTTTGTTTCTATTCTTTCCTTTGTGATCTAAGATAAATCATCTCTTTAAAATAACTTGTTATATCTATAATATTTTTTTAAGATTCATGGTAATCAAATAAAAAACCTATAATAGATACACTAAAAATAAAAAGCAAGAAATTAAAACATACTGCTAGAAAAATCACTTAACCACAAAGGAAGACAGTAAAAACAGAAGAAAGGAAGAGCAGAGTTAAAAACCAATGAGAAAATAAGCAACAAAATGAAAGCAGTAAGTCCTTACTTATCAATAATAATGCTTAATGTAAATAGACTAAATTCTCTAATTACTCATAAAAGACATAAAGTGGCTGAATGGATAAAGAAATAAAACCTAACTATATGCTGCCTACAAGAAAACCACTTCACCTATAAAGACACACATAGACTGAAAGTAAATGGGTGGAAAAAGGTATTCCACTGAACTGGAAACCAAAAGAGAACAGCAGTAGCTATACCTATATCAGATAAAATAGAATACAAGTCAAAGGCCATAAAAAGAGACAAAGAAGGTTACTATATAATGATAAAGGCATCAATTTAGCAAGAAGATAGGACAATTATAAGTATCTATGCACCCAACACCAGAATACCCAAGAATATAAAGCAAGCATTAATAAATCTAAACAGAGAGAGAGAGAGAGAGAGAGAGAGAGAGAGAGAGAGAGAGAGACCGCGATACAAAAATAGTGGGAGACTTCAACACCCCACTCTCAGTAATGGACAGATCATTTAGACAGAAAATCAACAAAGAAACATTGCAGTTAAACTGCACACTAGACCAAATAAGCCTAACTGACACTTACAGAATATTTAACCCAACTGCTGCAAAATACACATTCTTTTCATCAGCACATGGAACATTCTCCAGAATAGACAACATTTTAGGCCACAAAACAAGTGCCAAACACTTAAAAAAGTAAAAATCATATTAAGTATCTCCTTCAACCACAATGGAATATAACTAGAAATCAATAAGAAGAGGAACTTAAGAAACTACACAAACACATGGAGATTAAACAACATGCTCCTGAATGACCAATGGGGCAATGAAAAAATTAAGAAGAAAATTAAAATATTTCTTGAAACAAATGAAAATGGAAATACAACATACACAAATCTATGGGAAACAGCAAAAGCTGTACTAAGAGGGAAGTTTATAGCAATAAACACCTACATCAAAAAAGTAGAAAGACTTCAAACAAACAACCTAATGATGCCCCTCTCAAGGAAGTAGAAAAGAAAGAACAAATCAAATCCAAACTTAGTAGGAAGCAAGAAACAATAAAGGTCAGAGCAAAAGTAAATGCAATTGAGACTTAAACAATACAGAAAATCAATGAAACAAAAAGTTGGTTTTTTTTTTTTGAAAAGATAAACAAAATAAATTTTCAGCTAGACTAAAACAACAAGAGATGAGACTCAAACAAATAAAATCAGAAACGAAAAAGGAGACATAACAACTGAGACCACAAAAGTACAAAGAATCATTAGAGATTATTATGAACTATGTGTCTACAGATTGGAAAACCTGAAAGAAATGGATAAATTCTTGGAATGTACAACCTACGAAGATTGAACCATGAAGAAATAGAAAATTTGAACAAACCAGTAATGAGTAATGAGATTGAAGCTATATTATAACATCTCCCATCAAAGAAAAGCCCAGGACCTGATGGATAGATTCACTGCTGAATTCTATCAAATATTTAAAGAATTAATACCAACTCTATCCAAAATCTTCAAAAAAACTGAAGAGGAGGGAATACTTCCAAACTCATTCTTTGAGGTCAGCATCATCAAAGTCAGACAAGGACATAACAAAAATAAATAAATAAATAAGGAAAGAAAACTACAGGCTAATATCCCTGATAAACATAGATGTAAAAATCTTCAACAAAATACCAGCAAACTGAATTCAACAACACAATAAAAAGATCATTCATCATGATCAAGTGGGATTCATCCCAGGGATGCAAGGATGGTTCAACATATGCAAATCAATAAACATGATACATCACCTTAACAGAACGAAGAACAAAACCATATAATCATTTCAGTAGATGGTTAAAAAGCATTCAGTATTATTCAATACCATTTTAAGACAAAAACTCTCAACAAACAGGTTGAATGGATAAAGAAAATGTAGCAGATGTACACAAGGAATATCATTTAGCCAGAAAAAATAAAATCTTGTCATTTGCAGCAACATGGATGGAACTAGAGGTCATTAAGTGAAACAGGCCAAGCACAGAACAATAAATATCACATGTTCTCGTTCATATATGGTAGCTAAAAACATGAGTGGAGAGAGAGAGCTAATGGAGTCAGGTTTTCTATTATGGGGAACAAAAATGTTCTAAAATTAGATTGTGGTGATTGTGTAAACCCTGTGAATATAGAATAAACCATATACTAAAAACATATACAATAAAACACTTTAGATGGCTGAATTATATCATATGTGAAATGTATTTCAGTAAAGCTCTTGCCTAACTTCAAGAGTTACCATAATGCTACAGTAATCAATATCATATGGTTCTGGCACAAAGATATATTGAACAGAATACAGAATTCAAAAATAGATGCAAACTTATACAATCCATTAACTTCTGCAAAGGCACCAAAGCAATTTGATGGTGAAAGTCTTTTCAATAAATGGATATCAATATGGAAATATATGAACTTCAAATCCTATCTCACACCATGAACAAAAACTAGAAAACAGTCTAGATATAAAAACCAAAACCATAAAGTTTTAAAGAAAATGTGTAAAGATATCTTTGCAACTTGAGGATGGGAAAAGGTTTCTCAGGACACAGAGAGCAATAACCATAAAAGAAAAAAAGTGATAAATTAGATTTAATCAAAATTAAAAATGCTCATCAAAAGACACCACTGAAAAAATGATAGGCAAGCCACTGATGGGAGAAAACAGACACAAAATAATTATCTCACAGAAGGCTTGCAAACATAATATGGAAAACTGCACCAATTAATCATAAATAGACAAAAAAATTACCGGGCAGAGGACTTGAACAGACAATATGCAAATAGGAAGATACATGAACAGCCAATATGCAAATGACAAGGTATATAACATCATTAATCATCAGGAAATGCAAATTAAGACCATAAGAAAATACCACTACACACCCACTAAAACCAATAAAAAAGACTGATGACACCAAATGTAAGTGAAGATATGGAGTACTGTAATTTTCATACATTGCCCGTGGGAATGCAAACTGATACAAGCATTTAGTAAAAAGGTTCGACAGTTTCTTCTAATGTTAAACATGGACCTAACTTTTAACCCAGCAACGCCACTCATGGATGTTTAGCCAAGACAAATGACAATGTACGTCCTCTAAAAGAACTGCACACAAATGTGTTCACGGCAGCTCTATTCACAATTGAAAAAACTGGAAACAAGCCAAATGTGTAGCCAGCACAGAATGCATAAACAATCTGTGTGATCCTCATTACAGTGAGGCACATTGCAGCAATAAAAAGGAAAAAATCACCGATACTCGTAACAACACGGATGGATCTCAAAACACCATGCTGAGCAAAAGCTGCCAGACACAAAAGAGCACATACAATGTGACGCCGTTTATGTAAAGTTCTGGAATTGGCAAAACTATCTAAAGTTAAAAAAAGAAAGATAAAAAGAAAAAAATAATCCCTGAACAGTAGCTGCCTCGTGGGGATGAAGATTGACTGGAAATGGACCTAATGGGGCTTTCTGGGGCTATGGAACGTCCTGCTCTGGGACAGGAATACCAGTTCCATTTTTGCAGAACTGAATGGTGAAGTTTATGCGTTTCGATGTAAATTTTACCTTAAAATGCTAAAGTAATTTAAAAAATCACCACCACCATTGAATGGCGGTGAGAAATGTGTAGACAACAATAAGATACAAGAAGGGAAGAATGCTCTATCGGGGGGAATAGGGATTCACTAGATCTTGTTTTCTTTTATATGCTTGAAATTTTTATGATAAAAAGTTGGAAGGAAGAGAGGGAGGGAGGGAGGGGCACTGGGCTTTAATTACAACCTTTAATCTGACTCTGATCTATTTTTCTTAGAAATAAAATAGTAAGCCAACTCTTTGAGGAAGAGTATTTTCAATTAATTAAACAGTATCCATTTCTAAAAATATTCTATTTATTCAGACCAGGAACTTGGAGAGTGGATAAATTTAACACGAGGGATCAATTTCTTCCATATATTTGCCTAATTACCCTAGAACAGGCTTTCTCAACCTGGACACTGTTGACATGTGGGGCTGGATGATTCTTTGTTGTGGGGGGCTGCCCTGGGCCCAGCAGAGTGTTCGGTGGCACCCCTGGCCTCTGTGTACCAGACACCAACAGCATCACATCCCCTCCACACACAGACACACACACTTGTGACAACAAAAAATGTCCCCAGACAATTGCTAAATGTCCCTTGGGGGGCAAAACTGCCCAGCTGACAACCTCCGCCCTAGAACATGCATTCTCGTATCACCCCTAAGGGGGTGAACATTGGTTCTTGGGAGATGAAAAAAATCTTAGATATTACAAACATTTGGGAAAAACTATTGCTAGGGAAAAAACTATGAGGGGCTTTTGCCAAGTTTGTTGATGTCTCTTCAGATGATTGTGAATCTAGAAGCTTTTATTTTCAAGTACATAAACAGATACACAATGTATTTGTGGCATTAAAATTTCATACTGGGAATTGCAGAAAAAAAAGTCTTAAAAGGCTCCATGGCGGGTGGTGATTAAAAAAAAAAAAAGGTTGAGAAACACCCCCTATAAGGACATCTGATTCAGCTTTAAGCAGTCACTCCCTGCAGGGGCTTGGGACGCCCAAAGCAAGTCTTCCAGCATTCAGGGGAGTCTTCGTGTGGAAGAGGAATATTTGACAAAATAAGTGCAGTTGCTTCTCAGAACCTCTGCAACTGTCTTGGAAGCTTGGAATGTTGTATTATAAAAATTCAGGGGACAAACTATGAGGGCCTCTTGCCAAGTTCATTGATCTCGCTTGACACAACAGCAAACCTGAAAGCTTCCATTTTTTTAGGCTGTAAGAGAAAGTTAGGCTGACCTCAAATGACCATCAATTTGTCCTGGTGGAACCAATGACCCGTGCAGCCCATGCCATTTTATACAATTCTTAAAAGAAGAAGTGGCATTTTTCAAGTCTCCCATCTACCAGCAAAACCCCTTAATAGCAATTTCATTTCATTAAATGATGTAAAACAAACAAACCTTGCAATTTCCTCTGCTCCCCTCTTTCCTCTTTCTTTATGCAAAAGTCTGCCTGAATACTCTAAGTACCAGCTGGTTTATAATATTGAATATTCATGCTTGGGGGAGTTAAACCTGGCATAGATGATATCTTGTGATAATTTCTCAATTCATAGTTAAAACCTACTTAGATTCCTTCAGCAAAAGCAAACTCCCAGGAATTTGCCTGCAAAGACCCATTAGTGTGTCTACTCCATTCTCAAGGACTGTGCCATCAACAGTAATAACACTGAGGCTAAACGAGAACCTTTCTAACAAATGGGTCCTCTACCATGAAGGCATTAGAGCATTATGATGGTATTTCTGACCTTAAAATGACAGGGGGAAGAAGGAACAACAGTGTGATGGCTAACTTTGGTTTGGCCGGTCAACTTGGCTAGTCTATGGTGGCCAGCTGTTTGGTCAAACACAAGCCTAGATGCTGCTGTGAAAGTATTTTTAGAAGTGATGAAGGTTTATAATCAGTTGACTTTAAGTAAGCAGATTACCCTCCATAATGTGAGTGGGCCTCAGCCCAACAGTTGAAGGCCTTAAGAGTAGGGACTGAGGTTTCCCAAATCAGAAAGAATTCTACCTCAAGACTGCAGCATGTAAATCCTGCCTGAGTTTCCAGCCCACTGGTATGCCCTGCATATTTCAGGCTCAAGACTGTAACATTAACTCTTACCTGAATTTGCAGCCTGCCCTACAGATTCCGGATTTACCAGCCCCCACAATCTCGTGAGCCAATGGAAGGGAGGGATGGAGGGAGGCAGGAGATGCCCTACGGGTTCTCCACAGAACCCTAACACAAACCGGAACATAAATTCCACCTAGAAAGCACCTGCACTCCAGACGGCACTCTATGAAGATGGGAAGCAGGTGGCAGTGTAGACACTGACTCGCAGAGCCGAAGACCGATCAACCTAGCCACAGAAAGCGGTGTGGTGAGAAGCAGCTATTCACCAGGCAGGGACCCCGCAAAGCTTTGGAATTAGAGCTCCAGGTGCTGCAGAAAGCAGGGGTGAGATGTGAGGCTGGAAGCAGAGAAGTAGGTGGAAAGTCCTCATAAAGAGACTCTGAACATTCCAGGTCTCCATGTCATCCTGCAAAACCAGAAAACCACCCCCCTGACTCTTGAGGACAGAAGCTTTAACCATCTGAGGCTCTGGGCTTGGGGAAAAACAGGCAAGTGGAGGGCATGGCTGAACAGACAGACCGAAAATATGGAGATTAAGTGAACTGCTGAGAAGTGACCCGTGAGCACCTCCGTCCTCCTGCTTAGCTCCTGGGAGGCCAGGTTCACGAACACCAGGCAGGAGCGTAAACAGCCTCTTCTGGGGAATCCAACAGCCTCCAAGCAAAGGCCAGATGCTAACACTCAAGGTCAGCCAGTGAAAACCCAGCTCGTTCTGATCACCCTTCAGAGAAGCCCGATTAACAAGCCCTACTCACGTAGCTTTACGAGTCAACCTTAAATAAGAACAAACAGCCAAAAATACCACATATTTGAGGAAAGCTGGATACAAAAACACACAAAGAAAGAGAAGGCAGGAAGCTGATGAAACCTGCAAAGAGAAGTAAGAGAGATTGTATCCATGGGGAAAAAAAAGAACAATTTTAAAAAATTCTTTTTAAAATCAAGAAAGAGTTCAGTTCTGGGAAATTAAAAATACAAAAATCGTAATGAAAATTCTGTAGAAGGGTTAATAGATAAAATTTTTGAAATTTTCCTGCAAGACGAACAAAAAGACAAAGGCATGATGATTGGAAAGAAAAGATTTTTTTAAAAAGATAAGATCAGTCCAAAAGACTGCACATTTGCCTAATATGCTTCCAGAGAGAAGAAGCAGGGACTACAGAGGTGGAGGAACATGAAGTTCCAGATCAAAAGGACCCTCGAAGTGCCCAGAATGATAAATACCACAAAAGGAATCCCTGCAAAGCACATCACTGTGAAACTGTAGATGACCAGAGAAAAGACCCTAAGAGCTTCCAGAGAAAGAGAAAAACAAAAACAGAGGAGAGGAACATCCTCTGACGTCTTGCAAGCACACTGCAAACTGCAACCCTACGTGGAAATAATTTCAACCTAGAATTCTGCACGCAGCTAAAGAATTAAGAGATTTTCAAACATAAAAATCTCAAAGCATGTAACTCATATGCACCCTTTCTTAGGAAACTATAAATGAAAGTGCTTTTCCTCCCTGGAGGCTTTCTCTGCTGTCCTGATCGGAATTCTCAGCTCCTCAATCCCAGAGCACGGTGTGTTCAGGCCGTTAGCGTCCTCACTCTGGTAGAGGACATGGGCCATGTTTGATCATTCCTGTACCCTCCCCAACGGCTGAGCCCAGTACCGTGGAAACAGAAGGGGCTCAAAAAGTGTCTTCTGAATCTTCCTCAGTCAGATGTACCTTCCAGATCTTCTCTGTCATGTAAAAAACACATCCCACAAGCAACAATTGCCCCTTTTCATACTGTAATAGAATTGTGTAAAACTGAAACATCCATGTGCACAATTTGAGTGCATTGGTCTTGTTTGAGCAAAGCTTTTTCACATTATTTGTTTAGAGCCCGGGAAACTACAGTGTTGGTGCACTTTCTCTATAAACGGCCAGATAATAAATATTTTCAGTTTTGCAGGCCACACGTCTCTTTTGGAACTACTCAGCTATGCCATTGTAAAGTGAAAGCAACCACAGATGACACGGAAATGAACAGCCATCTCTGTGTTAAAAAAAAATCTCTATACTTACAAAAACCAGCAGCCTGGATTTGGCCGCATGCTGTCATCTGGACGACAGTATTGCCTTATTCCCACCATTTTTACGGGGAAGACGTTACTTGATAGCTGGACTTCGCTCTAATAATGTGTTTTTTATACTTTTCTCTCTTAAATTATCCTCTCTCTGGAAGTTAAATCAAGACCCAGTGAAAAATCAAGATTGTGCTACGAGAAACCATTCCCTTTTCAGAATCCCCCTGGTTTAAGCCCCCTGGCAGGGTACACCACCTTTCTCTACTTTAAATCTTAAGCTTCCTTTAGGTCTGATGAAACCACTTGCCCTTGGAAATTGTGGTCTCTGCTTTTCCAATCAAGGGTGGTTTAGGCCGCCTTCCAGAGCGAGTCCCATAAGAACGCTGCCACGGGGACCTGCTATTTGCTGATAGTGTCCACCTGAGCACTTCTGACAAGTGTTGTTTGGCTGCTTATGGTAGATTAAGAACAAGATCCTTTGTTTCCAAAAAAAATCAATGTTTGTTCTTAAGTTCAAAGAAAAGCAACTGTTCTACAAGGCGCTATCAGGACATGGGCTGCATTCCAGTTGCCAATTATCTGCAAACAGAGCAGAAGCGAAACCCGCATCCACCCAGCAAGGGAAGTAGGCTCAGGATATCCCTTGGTCCAGAACTTTTCTGCCCAAGTCCAGCCTATTAAACTGATGGTTTTTAAGGAAGAAAAGAGTGTTTGCATCAAAATGAGAGTTCCCTGAGGTCACCCCCTCTGAGGAGAAGAGTCACACCAACCATTAGGCTTTCCTATCAGCTACAAAGAAACCCAGAAACCAGCACTGATGGTTTTTCTAAGTGGATATGGCAGCTCCATTCAAGCCAATCACTGATCTGTCATTAGAAAAAGGGAAAGAGAACAGAGGAAAACACCACCATCGAAGCCTAGAGGCTGGGGAGGATTCTGTCTGCCAAGTAGTAAAAATGTGTAACATTTTAAGTAATCTCTTAAGCAAAGAATATAAAAGCCTCTGCCAAAAAGCTTGTCTAGCACAGACCAGACATCAGTTCTGTCAGAAAATGCTTCTTGGTGACTGGAAGGGAGGATGTGCATCTAAAATAAACATTTTTGTGGGGCCTAGCCTCTCATCTCTGGGGTCCAGCAGTCTGCCATGGTACTTAGATGAGAACTATTTCTTTCCCAAGTCCAAATGTAGAAGTAGATACTAAATTGTGCTACCGTCCTCAGCCAGGACTAAGGTTTTCCTATAGGACTTCACTTCAGTGCTTTTAATTCTTGAAGACCCTTAAAACTGAGCACTAAGTTTTTGGGAAGACAGAACATGGAGGGAGAGAGAAAGGAAAGGAAGAATGGAAGGGAGAGAGGAAGGAAGAGAGGGAGGGAAAAACAAGCAAACTAACAGAACTCAAGTGACCCTACAAGGAGACATAAAGAGCAGATGGGAGCTGACCCCAGGTGAACACTATTCCAGGTACCTCTGAACAATGCCAGCAAGGGACTCCC
Organism: Avahi laniger; assembly: GCA_963575035.1. Taxonomy (NCBI): domain Eukaryota; kingdom Metazoa; phylum Chordata; class Mammalia; order Primates; family Indriidae; genus Avahi; species Avahi laniger. Next base: position 80,730 of record CAUYSK010003940.1, on the reverse strand, counting down.
TGACAATAAGAAGACAGTAACTTGATATAGCAGAAATTTTTCCAGCTGGTACCTACAACTCCTCCAAAACAAATGCTCATTTAAAATGTGACCTCAAAGAGAAGAATCAAATTTGGGGAGGAAGCAATTCCAAATGGATGTTCTGCCTTAAGTGGCAGGAATGAGTGGAGGCCTAGAAGACCCTTGAGGCTTTCTTTTAAAAGGACATCTGTTACTGGGTTTAGGGCCCATCCTAAATCCAGGATGATCTCATCTTAAGATCTTAACTTAATTACATCTGCAGAGATCCTTTTTCTTTCCTTTTTTGGCATGTAAAACAGAGTTCATTATTTTTTAATAAAAACATACATGTGTATATGTATGTGAAATGATTACTATAGTCAAGCAAGTTAACATATCCCTCTTCTCACAGTTACCTTTTTAAGTTTAATTTTTTTTTTTTTTTTTTTGGTGAGAGTACCTGGAATCCATTATCTTAGCAAGTTTCCAGTACACAATGCAATATTATTAACTAAGACTCTTTTTCCAAATAAGGTCACATTCACTGGTTCCAGGGACCAGAACCTGAACATATCTTTCTCGGAGCCACTACTCAACCCACTGCAGTCTCCAACAATCTAGAGGAGAAAATTAGTCGTTTATTTAAATTACCATGGACTGTGAACACTTCATTGTATTTGATTATTGAAAGACGCAAGATACTATCGAGTCAGAGGCTGGTGTCCTTGGACAAGTCACTAAGCCTTTCTGAGCCTCAGCACCCTTATATATAAAACAGGGACAAACTCCGCCCAGGCGGTTGTGTGGCTGACAGTGATTCATTTAGAGTGCCTGCACCCCAACACCTTGTTCATAGGCCCTAATCTCCCATGGCTCTGAGGAAAATATACAAAAATCACTCCACAGGAAAGAGCATTCAGTTATTTCTTGATCCAACCATTTTTAGGGTGTGTCTTAAGTATACAGGGAAAAAAAGGAACAGACTAAGATGACAAGCTTGCCGAAGTTAGATAATGACCAGACCTGTGGGAAATTATGGACTTGGTATCATGAGACAATCCTGTCCTATTCCAGTGGGCACCCATGGCCATAGTTCTCCAATTACCCCAAGAATCACCAACCTCATCATCACCTGTCTGTCACCACCAGCTCAGTCCCCGGGGCATGAGTCACATCTTAATTATCTTTGCATCCCCCACACGCAGCACAGTGCCTGGTGCCTAAGGCACTGAATAAACACGTTGATGGAATGAATGAAGACATGAGCCAGGGTATTCTGGAAACTTCAGCTCTGGTAATAAATGGTAACATGGATAACTACTCCTTACTGCAAGTCAGGATGCTAAGTGCTCTCCCTCTATTGACTGGATTAAATAAGATAATGTCCCTAACCATTTTGGCAAGGCTGGTGCCCCAGAAATGTTAGCGCTCATTGTCATGTATTTTAATCCTCATTCCAACTGAGAATGGAGGCATTCTTCTTCCCATGTGACACAGCAGGGACTCCAGGAGAGAGAGGTGAAGTCACAGAGCTAATACCTGGCAGAGCCAGGATTTATCAAACCTCAAAGACCTGTGTCCTTTCCCACCACATCACACTGCTCCTGATCCATAGTAGTCAGTCTTTGCTTTAAGCTGGGCCCAGCTCACATATCTAGGGTCAGACTACATATTGGGGTGTGTATGTGTATGTACTTATACATATATGTATACACATGTGCTATATATTTGTATATACACATAATACCTTAAATGAAGAAATAACCTGGACAGAACAGTGAACTGGACGACAGAGGGTCCCAGAGAACGTAGTGAATTATTAACACCTTGAGCTGTCAAGTTCCCAAATCATATTGTCAAGGGGTAAAGCATCGCATGTTACACTTTGCCAAGCGCATGAAAGCAACACATATGATGTTTTGTAAACTCCAGAGCCTCATCCACAGGCGTATGACTTCCTGTCGAGTATCTTGTTTCTAACCCAACCACCCTACAGTGAAGAAAATATGAACTGTGCTAACATTCATGTACCAATGCTTTTCTTGCCACCTACATTCCCAAAGAAAGCGACCAGGAAACATGGCAGGGGGAATTAAAGAGCATCCCAGCCAGGAACTTACAGGAGGAATGGATGCTGGGGAAGCTTTTGCGGCCCTCGGACACCAGATCGGGGTCACCTGTGCAGTGCATTTCCGAGTTCATCACTCCATCTGGAAAGCAGCGGTAAAAGAAATCGGGACGAGGTCTACAAAAGACACCATGGACATTTTCAATATAAAATGCTGCCATCACAAATGACCCCACGCTGACCCCCACCACACCCCGCTGCCCCCGGCGCCTCCCTCGGCCCCCTTGGCATCAACACTGGAGCTCCCCATGGAGAATTCTAGACACGGTGGTTTGGGGGAGAGCTCAGGCTTTAGGGTCAGAAAGATCAAAGTTGGAGCTCCCACTTGCCACTTACTGGTTTTATGACCTTGGGAAGGTCACTTAGCCTCCCCCAGCTTCAGTTTCCACATCTGTAAAAAGGGGAAACAAATACCTACCCAAAGGTGAGGTCCTGAGGATTAAGTGACAGGACTTACAGAAGGCACCTAAGCATAGCACTGCTGCCTCCAGGAGCCAAGACTCCAGGCTCCTCATGGCCTGTGTCCTGAATTTGGGTGGCCACTGGCCCTTTATCAAGTCTCACTCAGCCTCACTGAGAGGACGTAAAAGCTCAGCTCTGGGATGCGGGCAGTCCCCCAGGTTGGCTGCTCTGGTCTAGTGCAGGGGAGAGAGACCCGGAGGGAAGAGGGGAGGGTGTCGGCCTGACTCTGAGCCACCCCGACAGTGATCACGACTACCAGTGAGTATTTACTGGGTCCCAGACACAGTGCTAAGCACTGTACATTCATCATACAGTGTAATTCTCACAAGAACCCTGCGGCAGAGCCTGGGGCCATTTTCGTTGTACAGGTGCGAAAAGGCAGGCTTAGGAAAGTCACACTTCTGCCCAAGGTCACAGACAACCAGTAAGTGGCAAAAATGAGCTCTGAACTCACCCACACACTTCACTCCATATTTCACTGCCTCATTCACGTGAGGACCGTCATGCAGGGGGGTAACAGTTGATCACTTCCTATCAATTCAACTAATATTCACTCAACACCTACCATGGGTGAGGTTTTGCCAATGCTGTAAACACAGTGCCCTCTTTCTGGGCACCCCAGGTCACAGTTCGTATACACTGACTCGCTGGTCCCCCTACTCTGGGATCTAGGTAGGGCCTAAAGAATCTGTCAGAGCTGCCAGTGCACTGTCTCTCCCACACTCGGCCAGCGTTTCTCCACTTGGTAGTTTGTCCACCTGCTGAACCAGAACCTCAGAGGGGCGAGGCCTGAGAATCAGCATTTTATCGGGGCCCCACGGTAATTCTAAGCACATAGAGTTGGAAGAACATGGCAGCACCAGGTCATGCACTGCCTGAGTTTCATCCATCCCCCTTCCCCTTGGTGCCTGGCCAGCACCCTGCACCAAGTAGGTAAAATTAATGCTGAGGTTTTGAGAGGGGCTCTAACCTGTTAAAGGCCAACAGCTAATCAGAGTCAAAGTCAGGTCTTAAATTCAGGTCTCTGGACTGCTAATCTCTGCAGAGACCAGCTCTCCACCAGAGCAGTCCGAGAAGAAGGAAAGATATATGGTGAACAGAAATGATTTCTCAGAGGCAGTAAGGGAAATGTGCCATATGCCAAGGCTCAAATGCCAATCCGTGTGTGTCCTCCCAAAGAGAGCATTAAATAAGTAATCTTATGTATTCATTAGAGGCCAAAACTGACAAGCCAGTGTGTCTGGTGAGGCCCTGGGGTGGCAGTGGATGGACCCAGAGATGCCAGCAGTGAACCTTGGCCCATGGGAAAGTACAGTCAGTGGATAGTTCCTTACTATTGATCCCCTGCTTCCAAAGTAGTGAGTTCATAATTCAAAGGAGAGGAAAGATCTGTGCTAAGGACAGAAAGCCCAGAAGAACAATTTAAGGAAAAAACCAGATGAGCTCAAATCTGTCCCATCCAGTGTCTTCTGGCCAAAGTTCCTAAATAGACGACCTTGATAGTCCAAGTCTCCATTGTTTTCCTTTTGGAACTTACCTTCCCACTATTAATTTAATAGTATTTGTGCAGACTCCGTTCAAAGCAAGAGCCAAGGACACCGCTACAAAACAAAACCAATAGACAGAAAAGTAATCAGCTGGCTCTCAAATCAAAATCATCATCATCATCATCATCATTATATTATAATATTATTTAATTAATGACCATAGAAATATGAACCAATACTTTAAAAACAGAGATAAGCTTGGGTTGTTAGAACAAAATATAATTAGGATGGGACTTTGGAGAATGACCCATAAAATTCCAAGCCCCTATGACATGAAATTTCTCTCTCCTCTTTGACTGAAATTTCTATCATCACAGGAACCCATCTATCATTTTCTGGCCTGATATGAAAAGATTTAATACTGCAGCATGTAGAATTTCTTTTACTAGTAGCAAGAAACATAACTTTTTTATTTCCTCCTGGCCACCTTTTCAGACATAATTCTAATCAGAGGAGCTGCTGGAATCCTGCTGCAGCCTAGGACGTTCCCACTGGGCGATTATCTCATTGCTGTCCACCGCCCTTCCACAGGGTCCATGTGTTGGTAAACAAATCACTGTTTCTGAGAAGGCGAAGAGTCCTAAAGCCTCCCCAGGTTTTGAGAAGGTTTGCCCAGGTGCTGCTTTTTGTCATCTAAAATAACAACAACTTCTGGAATACATTAATATTATTTGAAAATATACAGCACAGGGACTTTCTCCAAGCAGCTTGGAAAGACTTTACTGGATGCAGTACAGATTGTCCATAGGGTGCAGGTGACATGAGTCACATAGCTCTCCCTGCAAAATGCTTGCAACTCTCTCCTGTGGTTTATCAAGACTACACAAAAGGCACAGTCATCACTATCAATGTGATGGAAGGTCAAATGCCTTGCAGAAGCAATAGAGACCTACTGATGCCCCATTCCACTGCTTTGTTGAATAATAAAGCGTAGGAGCGACTGTTTCCCTTTGGCAAATATTAACAGTTCAATACTAGCTGAGATTTATGTAAGAAGATAGCAGTGGAGGGGCATTTTTTGGAAGGAACTGCCTGGAGCAATTCATGGCCTATCAAGGGAGACAAATGTGTTGTCCTACAAGGGGAAAGTACTGCAGGGTGGCCAACACAGTCACTAAGGTCACAGGCCACAGAGATGGGGACAAAACCCACCTGCTTCTAACAAGTCATCAGAGGCAGAGAGAATAAGAGGGACACATTCAAATGAATGCCTTTGTCACAGGGAAACAAATCGCCTAAGCAGGGGTGGGGAAACAACTGGCCGTGTGAGTGTGGCAGTGAGGGGGGCTGGGCTGCAGAGCGGGAGGGCAGAGCAGGAGTCAGCTCTCAGCACTGCCATCGAAGCACCGAGCACACAACGGCGCTGCATAAATTGCAACGGTGTGAGGGGGACTCGGAAAGATCCACTGATTGCAGTGTGCACACACACGGCCTTCCTTCCTCCCTTCTCTGGGGCAAGCTCAGGGCACTATAGAGAGGCCTGTGTTGCAGAGAGGAGAGAAAATTCCCTGGGCTGTCTTGGCATGACAATTACCAGGCTGTGGGAGCGCCCTGAGATGACTGTGGTCTTTTCTGTGTTACGGTTGGCCCAGCAGGCTCATCCTCACCCTGGTCCTCTCTGGCAATAAGCAACGCTAGCTGATCCCCCCTCACCCCACGTAAATCTTGGTGAACTTCATACACAGCTACAGCGATCACTTCCCCAACCTCTGAGTCTGCTTATCATAGCACAGAGTAGTTCCTCCAAAAGTCTGAGGTAGCTGAGCTGGAAAATGTGTGGATGTGACGTAACCACCAACAGCCAGCAACTTCCGTCTCCGATCCAAATGCCTAGGCAAACAGGGCAGGGTGGGAACTGGTGATGATATTTAATAGGGACGTCATTTCAGCATTCTGGAGGTACACTGAACTGATTAATATTTTCCTCTGAATAGCACAACCCACCGATGCAAGGGCTTGTCGCTGATGCCAGAGAGAAGGCTGTGTGGGGACCAACCCTTAAAGGCTGGACAAGCGGGAAAAGGAACGGCCCCATAGGGAGCACTTGTTGATTAACAATATCCCAAGGGGCTGGTTCATAGGGCTGATTTTACAGCATCCTACAGCACTGTGGGTTTGCGAGAAGTTGGAGAGACAGACAAGATCGTATTTGATAAAGAAATTCAAAGCAACGTGTCCTGCGAGCTGGCTTGCAAGCAGCCAGTTTTGAGCACCCTACTGGTTGTAAGTATTTCCGAGGATTAGAGGGCTTTTGTTGTTGCTTTGTTGTTGTCGGAACTTCAATCCTGCAGTACTTTTATAACAGCGTTCTCTAGTATGAAGACCTGATTGCTCTGCAGCCTGGATTCCTAAGAGCCTGATGCCGCATCGGGCAAACCTCACTCCTCTCACCCAGCACCGACGCACAAACGTGGCCACCGTGCACGTGCACACAAAGGGGGCCCTTGGGGTGCAGGTTTGGGCCTGGCTCAAAGTCTGCTGAAGACACCTGCCTGAACAAGGGCCCTGAGAACTAAACCCTCCTCGCTGGGAAAGTCCTGAATTCCAGACAACTTTGCAAAATCTATACCTAGTTTTCTGTCCTTGGTTTTTAAAGATCACTTCCCCACTGCCTACTTCCAAGGCCTCCTAAAAGCAGTGATTTTTTTTTTTAAAGCTTTCTACACATGGGAGGCTCTTCATCATTTTTATAGGGCATGCTCTCATTTATTTAGGCAAACAGAACATCCAATAATTCCGCCTTCTCTGTTAACATATAGGAGACAGAGTATGACGTTTAATTTTGAAATATCACCCTAAGGGAGATTTAGCTGGGAATGAATAGTCTAGAGGAAGTAACCGTGGGCTGCTTACTGCCATGACAACAGCCTGGCTCCGAAGCCAGCCGTCAATTACGGCCATCCCCATGAAAGATAGTTCATACCCACAGCCACTTATCTTGGGACTCCGTGCCAGGGGAACCACAAAATAAAGAATGAAGCAGAGGGGTTTCCAGGTCAACTGGGAGGGCTCCCAACAGGACATTTTGGGGAACCACAGTGACATCTATCCAAACACTGCCTGGCTGCTCTAGCTACCTGTGGGAGGACATCTATGCCCCTCTTGGAGAAACTCATCTTTTCCCAACTCAGCTGACGAGACCGAGACAGTGTGAGCAAAACCCCAAACCACAGATGAGCAGCCTGGGCTACACACCTCACCTGAGTGGGGGCATCTACAGGCTGGGCAGAGATTCACGACTTCTGTTCCAGGCTGGAGAAACAAGCTGAGTCAGAGTCTCTGTCTAGAAAGTCTGGACTGAGAAACACAGTGACACTTGGTGGTGGGCATCAAAGCTGAACAGGCAGATCTGGGGCAGAAGGAACCAGCCCTGCAAGCCCAAGCCTCATACAGACCAGAGATATGGGGCAGCAGAAACAAAGTCCAGGCAGATGGGGCTGAGAGTATGGGAAGAGGGAAGGCACGTTATAAGGGGAGTTTGTGAGTCAAAAGGGGGTCTCCAGTTCTGATGGCCCAACTCCCCATTCCAGCCCCCGTGAGGCACCTCCGGACTTCCATTCCCTATTCATGGATTCAGTGAGATTACTTATTATTGCCCTATAATTAAACTCCTGATTTATTTGAGCTAACTTGAGAGGAATTCTGTTCTTTTCAACTAGACAGGGCCTGGCTGAAGCCTGGTTTTGTAAGAAACATTCTCTGTGCTGTTGCAGGGCAGAAGATTCCATATACCCTCCACGCACTCACACTCACTCCCTCTCCAAGCAAACAGAGGACCACACTTTGATACATTTTCATTGCCTCAAAGCCTAATAACTAACAAACAGACCCTTAAGTGAGGACTCTCATTTCTCCAGAATTACTACCTCAGTGAATCGGAAGTCCATACAATGCACCAAAAACAAAATTTGGGGTAAGGATCTGGGTAGCTTTTACGTGAGGTGTCAAAAAATCAACCTAATTCAGTTTTCCATATGATCATAAAGCTGAAACCTTGCCTACAGGTTAATTTATTGTGGTTGCTAAACAAGTCAAATAGTTTTGGCTGTCCCTTAATACTGTCATTTACTCAGCATCTGATTAATCTGCAGACCATAAAAACAGATTGAATCCTAAAATGTCAAAACCTTGTCACATGCAGGCATGGCTCGGCCTAGGGACAATTTATAACAGTGGTGTTATAATCAGTGACAAAGACTGAAGCACACTTCATGTAGTAACACAGTTTGCTTCAGTTTGCTTAACTGCCAAAATGTTCTCAAACTGAAGATGAGTTATCAAGTGTTTTCCAATTTCTATTTTATTTTATACATGGGTTTTGCCTGTAATCAATGGTACTGGGTTAAGGAGTCCTGCGGTTGATTTCTGTATTGCCCATGATGGGGGCTGATCAGACAGAAATGTGAGATTTGGACAGTCAGTGGTGACGAATTTGCTCTCCCCCACCCCCAAGAGCTACCCTGCCTCTGTCCCCTGCGCAGCACGGCTCTCTGATGTGGATAGGACGTTATTAACATTCAGCACAACGGACAGCGACAACAGGCGGCCTCTGAAGATTCCTCACTTAGGACTGCACACTGGCTCTTCCTCCGGCTTAAAGTTTATGCTGTCTTGTTTCTCCCAAGCTTAATTCGACCAAAAGAAGAACACATTGGGTGCAACTGAGTTTTTTTAATGTGATGATCTCATTCAGTTCAGCCCCGTTCCCTAAAGCAGGAACTGTGAATACTCTACCTAAGAAGGCTTCCTTAATTTCAGTCTTGTCAGTTCGCCGGATAATTTTCACCACACAAATAACAGCCAGGGGTGTGAGGAAAGAAATTGCCTGGAAGAAATAACAAACAATCCCTTATGAGGAGGTCGGTTTGCTGGCAGAAGGGCTGATTGATAATTAGTTGCAGTTAGCTTCATTTAGACTCACTAGCTGCCTGCTCTTACCGAACTCCCGACCTCGAAAGGAAAAAGGATGAATAATCCTATCTATACCCAGAGACTACACAGACTTCATAAACTGAAGGTCTGATTGTAGGTTATAATTGATTTGTAATTGCTGGGAGCCATGTGTAAAGTGGTGGCTTTTTAAATGGAGAAGAATAGTCTATAATTAGGATGAATCATCTTTGCCAGGAACTCCCCTCACCCTCTCCTCTGCAAAAGGGTGAAAGAACCTTTGGCCTCCCGTTCCCATCTCTCTGGCAACACGCATGCATGTGGGACTTACTTAAAGTCAATCAGTTCATTGCCTTTTGGTGTTCTTTTGTCAAATATGTATTTCTTCTGCAAAGCAGAGGCTAGTCCTTTTGCATAAAGTCTCTTCCCCTCCCGCAGCCCCTTTCCTCCGCACAGAGACTCAACACTCACGAAATGAATTAAGCTGGTGGGATTTAGATGCAACCAACACTTCTTACAAAACCCACTAAGAGGCAGGAACCGTGCGAGGTACCATCAAGTCCAGGAGCCTCTCAAACCCTCACGATGGCTCTGTGACTGTCTCCTCCAGGCTCAAGGACTAAGTGATGTGCCCAGAGACACACACAAGGCTTTGGAGATTAGGTTTTCTGCCTCCCATATTGAGTCTTTATTCCAGATCTCCATAATTAGTAAGCTGTTTTTAAACATTCCAGCAACCAAGAAAAAGGTATTTATGTTACTTCCTTATGATGATACCTTCTCAGGATATCAATATGGGAAGAAACTGAGCATCTCACAAACCCACACTGGCCCAGCAGTCAGTGGTGGGAGGGGTTGGGAGTGGTAACTATTATCCAAATACTGTTGACGCTTCTGGAAATCCTCATCTCTGCTCTAATGAAATGCCACTTCCCAGAAAGCAGCTTCCTGATGGGACTAAGACAAGAATGAAAGATGCTTTTCTTTTATAGAAACAGAATTCAACCAAATGAACAAAAGCTTTTGAAATAATTTTACATGCTCTGTACACTTACTACAACCAGACTGCCGGAGCTCGAATCATCTCAGGGGACTCCTCTTTGGAAACTGTCTTCAGAGACAGTTTATGAGACACACAAAAGAACCCCGTCTCCTTACTTGCCACTGTGTCTTTCTGACCACAAAGCGTAGTGACCAGTCTGATGAGCCTCCTTCTCAGTAGTGGCCCTGAATGACTTGCACTGTTTAGAAGTCAAATAAGCGAGTGTCATCACCATGGAGGGTGTTCAGAGGCAAACGGCACGGGTGCTACAGGCAGATGCAGGAGAGGAGGCTAGAACTGCGACAGAAGAAGCAGAGAATTTCCCCAGGGGCTACCCAGAAAGGCAACACTCACTGCTGAGTTAGAAGTTCCAGTAAATCCGTGAAAGGTGCCACAAGTTCCCAGGTGGCTCTCATACCTAAATCACGGTGGGGCTTGTTAAAATGCTGATTCCCTCAAATATACTTCTATGGCAGGTCTGGGAATCTGTATTTTTTAATAGCATCTCACTGGCACTGGGGATGAGCATCACTGCTTCAGAGATTTGACTCACACATTCAGGACTTACAGAGCAATGACCGAAGCACCCTGCTCACTTAAGTCCACTGCTAAGGTCAAGGCCGAAGAAGTCCTTGTTTCCCCAAATCCAAACATGAAGCCTACCAGCCTCGCTCCCTCTTTTCTGCTTCTTTAAGCACCACGTACAAACCAGGCCACAGGCTCCCAAATAGAGGAAAGCGACTCACTCACCGAATAGTGAAGAACCCTGTTATGACCCCAGCAAGTCAACCCTTACGTAGGAGAACAACATAGCACTAGAGAAAACATCATAAGACAATCACAGTTGATTTAATAAAAAGTAAGACAGAAATAAAACCCCAGGAAAAAAATATGAGGTGGGAACACTTTCCTGACGAGGCTCCCAAAGGAAATCCCAGAGCAAAAAGGCACCGACCCAACAGGAGGTGGGGCCGCCAGGTGGGAGCCTCAGGCCAGGTGTGGGAGCCCAGCTGGTCGCTTGGCAGCCTGGGGCCTCCCTGAGCGCCACTCCCTGCCTCAGCTCACCTGCTCCTACTGGATCCTCACTCCCACTCCCCCAACAAGACTGGACTTAATTTAACCCTTTTTACAACTTTCCCAGGTAGGTGCATATTGGTTTCTTTTCTAGACCCACTGATCAATTGCTTTTTGAGCTAATGCTAAAAACCCGGGAGGGCTCACAGCACTCCACCTCAAGAGCTTCTCAGGCAAGGGAATGTAGCCTTCGAAGCGCCGCAGCTCCCACCCCAGCGCGGCTGTAACAGACACGCGTGTGTGAGTGTGCGACCGTATGCTTGCGTGATGAAGCTTTCCCTCCCCCCGCCCTACATCCCAACAGCATCTGGGCCTTGGTATCATTCGTTCTTGCTGGAAACACATCTACCATACCTTTGGGCATCAGAGTCCTCAAATAAGGACAGATAAAGACATGTTTACATTTATCATCCACTCACTGTTGGATGAGTATTTTTTAACTAAAAATTGGAATTAAGAGATGAATCCCAGAAGCCAACACATGAGGAAAACAACTTCCTCCTGGGGCAAAAGCACCTCTGAAGTGAGTGAGAGAGGAACGAGGAGAGAACAAGCACCCATTGTCACTCAGCAAAGCAGGCTGAGTCAAAGCCAGGGCATATGCCTTCCGCTCCTCGGACGGGCCAGGGGAGGACATGAAGATGGACAGAGGAACCTGGAGGGGGGCGGTCGTTTCTACCTCCACGCAGGCGTGGAGATGGGAGACAGAGACGGGCAGGCAAAACTTCCCCTGCTATTGTTTTCCTCTCTGCTAATGTTTCCATGGCGAAAAAAGTTTGAAAATCCTGGGATGAACCCATGTAGGAAGACAGTGAGTAGCCGTGCTTATTAAATGGGACCAGAGAGAAAACAATGAATCCCAGCCAGACACTGCTGCAGGATTCAGGGAACACAGTGAACCCTTTCTGGGCTTGAGTTTTGCTCCCTTGGTATGAGTACAGAGCTGCCGAATGCATGCACCTAGATTACAGTATCAAAGGGTAACTGCGCTGAGACCTGACTACGGACCATGGTCTGTTCCGGGCACTTCACGCAAATCAACTCATTCAATCCTGACAGCAATCCTAGGTGAAATAGGCTCCTTACTTAATGGACAGGAAACTAAAGCACAGAGAAGTTAAGCAACTTGCTGTAAGTCACACAGTTAGTAAGTGGTCAAGTGAGGATTTGTACCCAGGCTGTTTAAATTAACCACATTTTTAACCTGCACTTTTAATCACAGTGTTGGGGAAGTTCTTACCTTAGAAAGTAAATATTATATAAAACACGCTATATGCCTGTTCTCTTGAGTTGGAGGAAAAGGTAAGAAGGCTGGTTTCCAGGACGTGGATAAGTCATAGAAATGTTAGTGACAGCTATGGCTTAAGCACCTATTGTGTATTAAGGACTTTCTAATCCCTAATCTTTTTCTAAGCTTCTAATTACTCTGTCGGGGGAAATAGTATCCCCCTTGTACAAATAACAAAACTGAAGCTCAGAAAGAGACGTGAACACACAAAGGTACACAGCCAGTGGAACTGGGACTCCCCTGGACTGGGCTGCCATGCTCCTGGTTTAAAGTCCTGACAGATGGGGAACCTGAAGCTGGGATAGATTTACGTATTGAGCATTTTTGAAATGGCTAATTGTACTACACAGCACCCACATAGTGAGATGATGTGTATATCATTAAGCAGGGTCTGGTACACGGCTGGTTTTGCATGCTGCTTACTCCACAGGCTGGGAAGCCGGAGGTCTGTAAAGAATATGTGTGGAATAGACTCTGAGTAAGGAGAGCTGGGTTCAAGCCCCAGCTGTGACATTAACCACTCTGTGTCCTCAAGCAAGTCACTTAACCTCTTCACCTCTGAGTCTCAGTTTCCTCATGTATACAATGGCTATAATAATAATATTATCCATAGCAAAGTATTGTTGCTAGGATTTAAATTCACTAATGGTTATTAAATGCTCCAACACTAAGTGAGGTGTCTTAAACCTGTCACCCCATTTGATGCTCTCAACACCCTGCAAGGGATGTGTCCTTAAAGCCCACCTTTTACAGATACAGAAAGCAAGGTCCTGAGAGGGGAGCTGACCTTCCAAATCTACACAGCTAGTAAGTGGCCAGGCTGGGAATTGATGTGAGGTGGCCCACTCTGGAGTCCACACCGACTGCCCACCAGCAGCATGCAACAGAGAGCTAGCGTCCAGCAAATGCTGGGTGTTGGCCAGTATTTATTATTTTCGGGAAAATACTATTAAACAGAAGGCCCAAACTATACCAATAAAGGGGCATTAGGATCCTGTCACCAGCCAGATGGGATTAAAGCATTTTCAGTTCAAGCCCACCTGTGCCCTTAGACCTGCGGATTGAGCACCTTTGAGTGCAGGAAGGAGGCTGGGACAGGAACGAAGCTAATTCTCCCAGGCACCCTGAGCATACCCTAAGTGACCAACTAGGGCCCTACCTTGTGCCTCCACCAATGCCACCAACACAGCAGGGACTGTCACCCCCCAGCCACTGCTGCACCAGAAAGTGGGTCATCCCCGGTGCTGATGCGAGGCACTGAGCTGCCTGGCACGTGTCTGGGAGACGACACAATGTGAAGCAGCGGATCTGACGGGGGAAGGGCGTGAGGATGCCAAGGACTTTAACAACCAGGAGGGATGGAAGCCAGAGCAGCCCCGATGTCAGGAAGTTAGCCAGAGAAAAGCCCGTCGCTGGGGTTCATTCACATCGGACAAAACAATGGGCCCAAAGTGCCTTAATTTCCAGCATTTGGCAGAGAGGTGTGCTGCAACGTGATTACAGAGATAACTTCGGGACAGGCAGGCACCTGGGAAAGGCCTTGCCGTGGGTAAACAATCACATCCTGTCACAAAGGAAAGAGTTGTCTAGGACTTCTAAAAAGAGCCAAAAAATTAAACTGCCTGTCAAGAGCCCAGCTTTGTCTCCTTCTTTCCTCCACGCCCCCCCAAAAAATGACTTTATTTCTGTCTTCCTTACGAGCATCCTAGTCCAGAATAGAAAATGTAGCTGTCAGATCTCTCTCTGTCTGAGAATAGATCTTCTAGACATATCATGGCTGAAGCAAAAGGAGAGGTCTCGGGTGGATTTCTTTTAAAAGCCAAGGAAAAGGCTGGGCGCGGTGGCTCACGCCTGTAATCCTAGCATTCTGGGAGGCCGAGGCAGGCGGATTGTTTGAGCTCAGGAGTTCGAGACTGGCTTGAGCAAGAGCGAGATCCTATCTCTACTAAAAATAGAAAGAAATTAGCTGGACAACTAAAAATATACAGAAAAAAAAATTAGCTGGGCATGGTGCTGCATGCCTATAGTCCCAGCTACTTGGGAGGCTGAGGCAGGAGGATTACTTGAGCCCAGGAGTTGGAGGTTGCTGTGAGCCATGCTGACACCATGGCACTCTAGCACGGGCAAAAGAGTGAGACTCTGTCTCAAAAAATAAAAAAAATAAAAGCCAAGGAAAGAATCTGTGGAACACCTGTCCCTTCTTCAGCTCCCTGCTTGAGTCCTACCTCTTCTTCAAAGGCTCCCCAGCGATGTTGAACTGCCCAGTCTGTGTTCGTGTCTGTGCCCCCGGCCAGACTAGACACCTTCCCTTATTCAGTGCTGGACCCCCACCAGGCACCTGGCACCCGGCACCATGCTTTGCCATGGCAGGTGCTTCCTGACTGTTGCATCAGGTCGTAATTAACTAACCGGAAGCTGTCCTCGCCTGGCTCTATCCCTGCCTCCTTTTGCCCCTTCACCCCACAGATGCACCAAACTCCTATTCACTGGGTCCACACAGCCCTTGCTCTCTGTGTCTGTCCCTTTACACACTTCTTCACCTCGTAGGAGGCCCCAAGGAGGCATCGCTGCAGCACAGCTCCCGGGGAGGGGGGCCGGGGAGGGGTCTGCATTTACCGCCAGCAGTCCGATCCTGGCCCAGCCACTGATGGTTGTGTGACCAATCTCATTAGTTTCATTTTCTCCCCTGAAATGATGAGGTTAACAAAAGTGCTGACATCAAAGGTTTCTGAGAAGGATTAACTGAGACTTTGCTTATAAAGTGTCACAGTCCCTGCACCAAAGAAACGTTGGCTGTTGTAGTTCATGATGATGATGATGATGATGGTGATGATGATGAAGCTCCCTAGAAGTTGATCTGAGCCTCTCCTCTGGGCCCTTTCAGTTCAACTCTGTATTAGAGCACCATCTCCCCCAGGATCCTGCAGGGTCCCTGAGGCTACAGCCAAAGCCTGATTTGACTTCCCATCATCTACAGCCTTCACGGTTTTCCTAACCTAACCACACAGGCTCCTTGGAAATATACCCTGAATGTACAAGGTGACAACTATGATAGCAGACAACAAAAAGTGTCCTAAAAAAGCAACAAGCAATACTGATTGAGTTGTCCTACACCAAAAAGCAGGTTTTCAAAGATGCTTTGATAAGACCCATGCGCTGAGCAAGGAGCCATGACCTCTTTTGAAAAGGAAGCAGCTTCCCTAAAGGCAGCTGACTGCCTGGGAATTTCCAGGAAATGTTAAGTCAAGCTTCAGTGCATCTGAAGAATTCTCAGCCAGCCTTTCCAGTCAACAGGAACTCTTGGATTCGAACAGTCCCAATCACACCTAACTTTCATGTACACAGACATGATCACTTGAACTTACGTGTCGCAGAGAAAATGCAAGTTAGGCTGCTTCCTGGTGGCATTATTACCATTTACTCTGCACTTACCTCAACCCCCCAATCATTATTCTGTTAATTTTCTTGTTACATTTGTCCAATTGATTTCTGTAACACGCCCACACACACAGGACTCTAGAGCACTAATTACCCAATAAAGAAACATCTGGGTCAATACCAGCTGCCTGCAAAAATCACCTTAGCTAGGAAGTTAGTTCGCCTTTAGATTAAAACATTACAACCCAAAATAAAAGAGACCCCAGGATTTCGTTTTCATATTAAATAATGAAATTTGAGCTTTCAAAGGAGATCAAGGCATTTTAAATATCAGAGAAAATATATGTTCTAGGAAACATTCTTCTACTAACCTCTGGAGGTTTTAAAGGATCAAAAGCAGACAAATGATATATTAAACTCTTAAAACTCAGAAGAACAAATCTAATTTATGCGATGACAAAGTATTTTTCATCTTTGTGTCGCAGGTATTATAAATGCATCTACTGCCTTTCTTGTGTTATTATGGAATGGCTCTAAATCTTGTGACCAAATGAATGAAATTCATCAACTACTATTAGCGAAATAAAAGGCTGAACTTATTTCATTAGGCGATCAGAGGGTATGAATCAGTATGTGTGGCTGAATATGCTTCTGTTCTCAGAGAAGCACAGCACTGAATAACTCCCCCACTGCCTCACCCCTGCCTCCGCAAACAGGCAAATTGCTCCATCCTATTTGTGTCTGCAGCCGGCATTTGTATCTCGGCTTCGGAACAATCCATTGTTCATAAATCTAGGACACCGCCACCAACTTCTTACAATATTCCACAGGAACATGCATCTCCAAATTGTGTCTTACAGCACATTAATTATAAAACCTCATGAAAAGTGGGGGTAAGGGATAAATAGAAGCTTCCCCCCCATTAAAGCTATTAAAGCCACTGAGTAAACTCATTAGGCACATACTGATTTCTTTATTTCTATTATTTATAGAGGATTTGAGTTATAGCAGAAATGGAAAAAGTCTGATTTTAATTCTCAGATGCTAGTAATGCCCTATTCATAACCACCCTAATTTTTTAATTCCTCTGAGATTTACAAAAATTTAGTTTATTTTCCAGCAGAAAAATAATTATTAAAAAGCAATTATAACAATACTTTTTAATGCTCATGTGATGTTATGGGCATTTCAAAGAGTTTGCAGACACAAAGATCTTTCTAATCATCACTAATTAACAAAATTTCGTCTATAAAATCAGAGAGATTCTTTTCAAAATGCAAAAATGTTCTTTGTGTGCTCTATGAAAGCTCTGGAACAGTTCCCAGAGAGGCATAAGACACAATGGTGGGTCAACAGGAATGACCTTCGAGATATGCTATGAGGCTGCCCATCCAAAAGTTACATTATTGTTCCATAACAAAGGGAAGCTTAAATATTTCCTCTGCTCTGAAAAGTTCTGATGGCAATTCTCCAGTTCTCCAGGGGTTAATTAGCATCAGCAAGGAATCCCAGACACTCTGCCCCAACCCGAAGGGCAGCCTCTTGGCTGAGAGCTGAGCTCCAGAGCCGGCTGCTTGGATCTGGCACTGCTGGTCACTAGTTGTGTGACTTCGGGCAAGTTCCCTCGTTTCTCTTAGAGGAATGCAGTTCTGCACCTGCAAACTGTGTACAATAATGACATCTTCCTCACTGGGATGCTGGGTGGAACTAAATAAGATAATCTTACCCTAAGCTCTCAGCAATATGCCTGGCACATAGGACATGCAGTGTGCAAGGCGGCAATTGCCCTGCGGCAGGGGGAAAAGGTAAAAATAATCCCACTATCTCCACCAACTATTTGGGTGCTTGTCCATTTATTCTAGAAGGAGAGAAACACAAAACATTCTCTGGAGGTTGAAGCACAGGGTGGTCTTATCAGTGGTCAACTGACCAGCTAAAACCAGAAAAGTGGTTAACAGAGCTATCTGTTGTGCCTTAGTTTGGCAAAATCAAGGCTTATCCTAAAAAGAGAAGAGAAAGACAATTCTTGTCACTGGCTTCTTGTCTTCCTTTACTGTAAATATTTGGAAACAATTCAGCATAGTCCAGATAAGTCCCTTCTTGTTTCAGAGTGTTGGGCAATTACCACTTCTCACATGACCAAGCAGCTCCCACCATGACACGGCACTGAATTTTAATTCGATGGGCCGCTCACCTTCTCCTCGCAGGCTGCCCACCGCCGTTAGCAGGAGTTAGAAAAGCAAAGACGAAAACCCATTTGGTTCAGACTTGGGAGGGCGATCAAGTCAGCCATGAAATCACGGTACTTACAAACATGAGGCGGGTGGGAATGTTGTCTGATTGCACCAAAGGATTTTTATACAGCCAGATCTCTTCCGGCTGGATGACTCTCTGGAATGGATCCAAAAACTCTGTAAAACTGAAACAAAACAAAGAAAAGTTCATAAAGGCCTGAGCTTCCTGCTGCTTCTGCTCCTGGCAGTTCCCAAGGAGGCCTGCTCTGGCATCCCCTGGAACCCCTGCAGGGGAGAATCTGGCCTTCTGGGGAAGGGTGAACTAGACCGCCCAGCTGATGGTTCCTGGCCAGTTCAAACTCGCGAAAGCAGAAAGAATTACACGGGAGTCAATCGGTCATGATTTGCCGGAGGGCCGAATGGACCACGCACGCAGTGCCAGCACCACAGAACCCAGCCAACTCTTCACCATCCCAGAACCCGGAACACTGGTACTGCAGAATCTCATGTAAATTCGCTGAGAACCCTTCATTGGTATACAAGTAACTTCGGCTAACCACCCTCCAAACCTCAAAGCCAGGCACAGAGGAGCACCCTGTGTGGGCCTCAGGACACGTGCGCTCTGCCCCGGCTCTCCTGGCACAATTGCTCTGAGCCGCGGAACAAGCTCCTTCTCCTCGCAGGGCCACAGTGCCCTCTGACTTAGTCAGAGGCTTCAAATGAAGATCGGTCAGAACTTTCTGGAGAGCACCCCACCCGAGGCCCCCAGACTCCATATGGACAGGGCCTGGTAAGGTGGACCTTAAACCCTCCCCCAGGTGGCCCTGGTGGGCCCTGAGTCCCCAGCACTGAAGTAAATGAGCTCTAAGGGTCCCACACCTTGTCTCCAAGGAGAGGAGATCCTGATTTAACTCTCCTCATTAAAACTCTCCCACCCATGGCAGGACAGGCTCTGGGGTCAGACCCAGCAGCGTTCAAATCCCAGCTCTGGCTGCGTGGCTCTTGGTGAGTCCCTTAACACTTCTGAGCCTCAGTTTCCTCATTTGTAAAATGGGCACACCTTGCAGAGTTGGAATGAAAATTAAATGAAATACATGTACCATGCCTAACAGAACATGAGCAGAAGCTAGTATTTTATTATCTTATCAGCCTATCCCTGCATGTTTTTACTTGCCAGTTTTCAGGCTTTTGTTTCTTTGATTTTGTAACAACTTACTCCCTGCTCCCAAAGTGTTTTTCAAACATTTTAAATGAAATGAAATAAAATGAATTTTTGTTTGAAAGACGTTTATAAAAATATGTAACCGACTTACGATAACTAAAGCTTCCAGAATATTCCAATTACTATAGATGCATAACAAATTATCCCAAAACGTGTTATTTTGCTTATGAATTTGTGAAACCAAGAGGAGTTTGGCTAGGCAGGCCACTTACACTCTCTCCTGTGGGCACAGTCAATGGCTGTCAACGGACACCAGCTGTCGGCTAGGAGCTCAGCTGGAGCTGCCACCTGGAACACCTACACACGCCTCTCTGCATTCAGTCTCAGTGGAGTCAGAATTATTCGTGGCTACTGGCTTCACCCAGAGCGGGTGTCCCAAGAGAACCAGGCAGAAGCTGAGTAGATTTTTCCCACCTAGCCTCGGAAGTCACATAGTGTCACATATGAGTTAAGAGGAATCTAAGGTCAGCCTAGATTCAATGGAAGGGAACTGACTCCATCTCTTGATTGGCTGTGGCTAGGTTTCCCTATAGAAAGCAGTTGGATAAGGGATATGGCTGTAGTCACCTCTGAAATACATTCTGCCACCCACAGGGTTCGTTAACCCTGTGATGCTCACACAGCCAGCCCCCACTCTGAGAAACCCCAGAAGCTTCATTCCTATTTCTCCCCACACAGCTGGTCACAGGGCCGGAAATTGGGCACCCCGCTGAGCGCCTCCCTTCCTTGCTTTGTCTGTCTCCCAGCTTTTATGATCTTCACGGCAATTTTTCTAAAGCCTGGTGCACCCAGCCTTTTGTTCAGCCCCTCGTCCCACCCTGAGTAACTGCAGCCAGAACACATCCATCAAGCAAATTATACTCTCTGGGAGCAGCAGCATCAAGAAAGACAGATGTCCCTTCTCCAGCCATGCTCCAGCCACCGGCGTCTGCCTCAGAGAAGCAGCCACCAGAAGGCCAGGGTCTTAAGAAAGCAAACAGGGGCAGGGGTGAGCAGGTGGTGGAGACATCACAGGTCTTTCCAAGACAGGGCACACCCAATCCTGGACACATCCTTCTACAAGCTCTTCGGAAGTGGTTTGAAAACCAAGAAATGAGAACCTGGCTTCTAGGTAAGGAGCAAAGAGGTATGGTCTCCAGCGGTGTGTTAGGACAGAGGTTCCCAAACTTTAAGGTGTCCAGGAATCACTAAGGAAATTGTGACTGCAGATCCAGATACGGCAGGCCCAGGAGAGGCCCAAGAGCTGGCATTTCCGGCAAGCTTCCTGGTGCTGGGACACTGCCGATCCGCGGGTCAGACCTTGAGTCGAATCAGGCCAGGGCATCACCTGGGACCTTGTTAAAAATGCAGAATCTCCAGCCCCAGCCCAGACCTAGTGAATCAGAGTCTGCATTTAACAAGATACTCAGGCAACATCTCTGTGACCACGCTGTTAGGTAGGTCACGTCCATGTACAATCTAAACTCATGTCAAAAGCCCCTAAAGTCATCTCAAGCACCACTTGTGTCATGGGAGGGGAAAAATAACAAAAAACAGAAATGAAAACTCAAAGGCACAGCAACCTGGGGCTGTTCGGTGTGAAGGAAAATAGCCCTGCGGCCCTAATAACTCCTACAAGTGCCAGCATGTTCCTGGTCAGTGTAACGACTGGTGTCCTTGAGGTTTCGAGAAAAGGCTGAAGAAAGTGCAGCAACTCTTTGACCACTGGGAGGTGGGTAAACCATTCAGTTTACTTTTATTTCCAGTAAATACAGTGCAGATAAAAACATCTTAATGCCCAGAGGGCTATGACAGATCCACTGACACAGGGCTCCTCTAGGATAGGGACCAGACCTGTTGCTCTCATGGCAAAGGGCCTTTCCCCGGCTCTGCAGAGCCTCCCTGGAGAACAGAGGGGCTGGTATGTCCACGTGTATAACTCGGGGCCCTCTGTACTCAAATTACGTGGAAAACTGCCCCATATCCATTGCATATCATGATATGCTTAAGAGTGGAGTAAGACTCCTAAACGTTCATCAGGTTTAATGACAAAAAATAAATAGAAAGGAAGAGCCCCAGGAGAGAAGGAGGCATGGAACACTGACAGATCACAAGGTATCATTTTTTAATCATTTCAAAGAGAGAATGCCATTTAATGAGATTGCATGGGTGTGAAAACAATATTTTCTTTGTTGTTATCAGCAGCCAGTGGTCAATCTGACCTCAAAATCACTGACTTCTTCACTCTAAGCATTCAGTAAATGTTAAGTATTGCCAACATCATTCTTAAAAGGGATTCAGACCAAAAATAAAATGTCTAAACTGTGTAGGTCAAGTGTTTTTACATGAAAAACACAGCGTTACTACTAAAGTAAACATATTTTCTTTCATGAACATTTTATAACTGTCCATAGTCAGGTAACTTGATGTTGGATTTTTTAAAATCCAAAACATGCCTTTATTTCTTTGCCATTTGAACTGGACAATTCTCTCAATCTATTTGTATCTTAATTTCTCCTTGGCAAAGTGGGGACAGTGATACATGTTTTTTCCTTAGTTTTCTCATGTTATAATGTGAAGAACTTGGAAAACATACATGATGAAAATTCAAAGACATAATTCTAACTTTATACACCAAGCACTTCTCTATTTAATTTATCATGCATAATGCAGATGTTTAAATCCTCCTTAGACAGGGCTCTTAATTACATATTTCATATGTACACACAATATGCACACATATAACATGCACAAACATACACACACACACACACACACACACACACACACTCACACACACCCCCAGGTCTGAATTAAAGTGTGGGGAAGACAAGAAAAAGCATGTAATTTTCTAAGATGCAGAGAGAATCCACTAAAATTAACTGAAATAGAAAAGAGGTAACAGAGGATCTGATATTGACAAAGAATGAAAAGCAGCACGATTTACTGAATAAGGATTCTTTTCCCCAGTGTATGTTTTTGTCTGCTTTGTCAAAGAGTAGATGGCTACATGAGGATGGTTTTATATCTGGTTTCTCAGTTCTGTTCCACTGTTCTAGGTCTCTGTTCTTATGCCAGTACCATGCTGTTTTAGTTACTATAGCCTTGTAGTATAGCTTGGAGTCTGGTAAATTCATGCCTCCCAATTCGTTCTTTTCGCTTAAGATTGCTTTTGCTATATGGGGTCTTCTCTGATTTCAGGGACACACACAACAGCCCTAGGGGGTCTCCAGGCCTTTTACCAGCTTGGCGTCAAATAAGAACATGGACAAGATGGGGTAGCACCTAGACTTCTGGTAGATAAACACTATACTCATATATATTCTCACACACACACACACATCCCACACCCACTTCTGGTGGTTAGTCATATTTCCATAGCTCAACTGGACTTAAGCAGCCAGGATACATATCTGCTTACACAAGAAGGGTGCAGTAGGGAACAGACAATGGGCTACCACCTTTGCCAATTTTTTGTTCACTCAACAAATATTTACTGAGTGTCTATGACATGCCAGATACTTTCCTATAACACCAGTGAATAAAAATATGGTCCCCACTCTCATGGAGACTACATTCTAGGGAATCTGGGTCACAACCCCTTGGGAAAGGAGATGTCAAGGTTTTTAGTTATAGGCATAAGAACATCTAAGACTGCCACTCCACTCTGCTTTAAGGAGACATCTGAGTTGGGGTGCCTCAATGGTTGGACCATGAAATGGCCTCCCACTCAGAGCCACTGTGGGGACCCTGGTCCTCTAGGGATGTTCCAGGGCATGTATCTATCATGGTCCACATGCTCAATCTGGCAACAGATTCAGCCCAAAGTTGGGAACCCAGAAGAATGGCTGGTCTTGATGTCACACCAGCAGGAACAGCAAGTCCCTGACCAAGGGGCAGTGATGCCACTGTCTCCCTGTGCCTGTTCTAACTCAAAGCCAGGTTCTCAAAGCCCCAGAGTCTCCCCATCACCTTTTAAAAGATTCCATGGATTTGCCAATGACCCTTAGCCCATGTGGCTTCATAAAAGGCCTTTTTCAAGATAGGTTAACACTCCAGGGGCCTTTAAAGTCAAGTACCAGGTGCCAGACCTCACCATCCTTTCCCCCAGTCATAAATAACACAAGATTACACTGAAATGTGAACTTAACAGATCTTTAGACTTGGTTCAAGTCCCTGACTTGGCATTTGCCAGGTGGGTGGCTTGAGAAAAATTTTTTAATCTCCCTGAGACTTCATATCACTGCCTGTCCCCCAGGATGGCCAAATGCACCAGGGCCATCGTGGATATTCTATTTGCAGTAATAAGTTAGGATCTGGTATGGGGCCTGGGGTACTGAAAGCCTCAACAAAAGGTGGCTGCTCTTCCTGAAAATGTGAGTATGCTGGGTATGAGAAGCCTGCCCACCTGCTTTAAGCCCCAGCTGAAGGCAGTGGGGTTGTGTATTGAGGGCAGGCATCAGACAGAAGAATCACAATAAGGATCACTCCTCACTTGGCCATTCCATGGGCAAACCATGGCCCAGAAAGTCACATTCAACCCTTCAGATCTGAAGGAGAAAAAAAGATGATATGTGATTTATAGAAGTTTTAGTGATAGCCAAAAGGAAAGCAGAGTGTTTCTTAATTGCACTATTGACTTTTCCTCCCTAGCCAGCCTCCCTGTGGGCCCTCAAGTGGGACAGCACTTACAAGAGGGCCTCAGGTGTGGTCAGCAGAACAGCTGGTCGCTCCACTCTTGGAAGGAAGGAGGAGTATTGGATTTTTCATTTGTCCTGGGAATAGGGGTGGGTGTGGTTATCTCTGTGAGCCAGTGGACCAGCAAACTGCCTCTCTACACATGTTACTCTGGGTTGGAGTGGTTGGCTATTCCCCAAACAAAGGGAACAATTAGAATAATAATCATAACTAGTAATCAGGTTTGGAGACATCTTGTGTCAAGCCCTTCACTTAGTGCTGTCAATGGAAAAGAACTCAAACTCCGTAAAATAATTTGAAGAAGTTTCTTCTGAACTGACGATGGCCCAGAGAGCCACATTTGAGAAGCCTTGAAAAAGTGGTCTCACCATGGTTGGGTTAAGTTTGGTTTTATGCATTTCAGGGAGATAGGAATTACACATAAAGTCATAAATCAATACATGGGAGGCATACACTGGTTTGGCCCAAAAAGGTGGGCCATTTCGAAGGGATTACATGTTATAGGTGGATTCAAAGATTCTTTGATTTGTAATTGGTTAAAGAAATTAAGCTGTGTCTAAAGGCTTGGAAGGTTTTAAGTTAAGTAAGTCTGTTAATAGAGACAAGCTCCTGGACATAAACCAGACAGTGATCTGCTAAGTAAACTGATGACCTGCAGGTGTGGTTTAACCCTTGTCTTACATGGCTTTAGGCTTGTTAATGATTTTGTGTCTTATTGTCACAAAAAATAACTCCAGAAGTGACAGGGCATAAATAGGTGTGTCTGACCTTCTCCTCATGGCCAGCAACTCAGCTTTGGTGTTTTTTGGGGAGGGGGGGATGGTGGAGCCCCTTGGCCAAGAGGGGCTCCATTCAGTCATCCAGAGGGCTTATGATTTCATCTGAGTTCACAGTGCTTTCCTAATGACTTTCACCTCATCCTCATAAGAAGCCTGTGAGGTAGGAATTACCATTATTCTCATTTCAGAAATGAGGACACAAGATGTAGGTGTTCTGCCTAAGACTATGAGCCACAGTGCCCACTATTCCTTAGTACACACACTGGAATTTAAGGAGGTCAAGGAACACACATACATGTGCACATGTGTGCACACACACACATACTTTCTACAGCAGCTCAATGGCATCTACAATTATTTTAGTAAGAGACAGATTTTTCCACAATTAGAGAGAGATACAGAGATATAGCCTTACTCCTGAGAAATGCAACATGTTGATCTCCATTCTCACTCAGTATGAACGATTGAGATCAGATTCTTGCCGAGAGCAGTTTGATGTTTATTGGGAAGAAGGGAAGGAAAGAAAGAATGTACAGAAAGGAGGTGGAAAGAGACATGAAGACCCCAAGAAGTTTCTCCCACCAACTCCTCCCTACCTGCCAGAGAGTAGCTTCCTTCACAGCAGTTGATTGAATCAAATGATCTGCCCCTCACCTGGATTGGGGAGAATGGCAGGCCAGAGACCAGCCCGGGACAGACAAGGAACAGCTCCTGGAACCCCCTGCCTTGAGGATGGTCCCTCTTGCTCTGCAAAAAGCCTCCCAGCAGATGCAAAGTGCAAAGACTGAGGCTTAGCGAGTGTAAGTGCCCACTCAAGCACGGCCACGCTCACACTTCATGTCCTCACTCTACATGTCATGCCCTTTCCAACAGGGGGCACAGACTCTGGGGCAGCTTCCTTCTGTGCCCCCAACACAATGAGACATGAAGTACATGGCATTCTCATTGGGTATTCTTCCCAGACATGCATACCCCAACTATTACCAAGCCTTTGGAGTCCACACGGGCAGAGGAATAAGTCAAACACTCTCAACAAACAATTAGATGAACCCAAGAATAAATCTAGAAGGAATGTTCCAGATTATAGGAGCCTTAAAAGACAAAACAACCAAATGCAAAATATGTGCTTTGACTACATCCTGGGTCAAAAAATCAAAAGCTATTAAGAAACTTTAAGGATGACTGTGGAAATTGAGGGACTGAAGAATGAATTGGATATTAGGTGATATTAAGGAAGTATTACTAATTTCCTTAGTGCAGTAATAACATGTATGGTTAAATAGGAGAATGTCTGCTTTTTAGGAGAAGCAGCTAAAACATTTAAGGAGTTTGGGATCATGATATACCAACAGCTGACTTTCAGGTAGTTCATAAAAATGTATATATAAAAATATAGAGATATGAAGCAAATGTGATGAAATGTTAACAACTGCTAATTCTAGGCAGAGTATAGGGGGATCATTGTACTCTTTCTGAATATTTGTAATTTTTCAGGATAAATGTTGGCATAGAAAAGTCCAGAAGCAGGACCTCAGGGGAAAAGCATAGAAGACGGTATTACCGTGGAAGTCCAACAGTTGGCAACCACAGCTGTGGAGTTGAAAGCCTCCATTCTACCTTCGGCTCTTACTATCAGTGCGACCTTGGGCAAGTTGTATGTCCTCTCCAAGCCCTGGTTGTCCTCTTTAAGTAGAGATAAAGATGCCACCTCCCTCCAGGGGCTGTGAGGAATAAAGGGTGAAGTAATGCAGAATGGACTTCACAAAAAGCTGGACTACTCTATGCTCAAAATATGTTCCCTTCCCGCAGGAGCTGTCTCCAGCAGTGACGGAATATTCGAAACCGCCTCATGGAAAAAGCAGAACACATTAGAACGTGCCTGCAATGAGGCATGCTGTAACTGTAAGCATATTTTGCAGAAACCCAATGTTCAGAAGCCATATGCATCACCCCAGAAGCCCAAACGTTCAGTGTAACTATTTTCAAACATTTCTACAGAGGGTGCCTCTCCTTTGGGAGTAAACAACAGAAGACAGAAAATGTTTCTGTTGTCTGAACTCAAACAGAAAATCCTGGTTTATATAAACTAACACAGCAGTGTCCAGCAGGGGCCTAGTGACCTGGGGCAAGCACTTAAATCACCCTCCTCATCTGTAAAATGGGCAGAACACCCTGCTGGGAGGTGGTGAGGATTTACGATAATTCTCAGGACCCACAGGAGGGACTCAGCAACTGGCATTAACACTACTAATCACCAAAAAATTCCAAATTTTAAAAAATCATTCCTAAAAAATGTGCATACCAGATACAACATGTGGATCTATTTGGATCCTGATTGAAAGAAATTACTGTTAATTTCATCAGGTGTTATAAATAGTGGGGGTAATTTGTTTTGGTCTTTTTGTTTGCTTGTATATTTGTTGTTGTTTAGTCCTTATTGGTTAAAGTTCCATATTGAAGTAAATGTACCTGCGACATGGTGCTATGACTGGGATTTACTTGAAAAGACTTCACCAAAAAAGTGGGGAGGGCAACAGATGAAATAAAAGTGGTGAAAATTGGCGGGGGCTGTTTGAAAATTTTCATAATAATAAGTTTTGTAAAATGACTTTACTCGTGGCCATGGAGATACTACAAAATGAAGTGTTTTGTCAGCCAGAGTGATTGGCTATTCCTCGGAAGTATTTAGCTTCTAATGGATTTCAGTGGGAACAGTGGGAAGAGTAATAAGAAAAATCAGAAGAAAGGAGGAGAGGAGAAAATTAGAAACAGAAGGCAAAAGAGAAACTGGAAAGAGGTCGGGCGTTCACGAAATGAGTCATCTTAAACACCTTCAGTTTAAAAACGTCCTAAAACTGGGGCCCCTGGGGAGCCCTCTCCCTGGCCTGCACGCTGCCCTGGACACCTGAGAAGGCAGCTGCCTGATAACCTGGAGTGCTGAGGGGCTGGTGAAAAGGACTCGGGGCAGAGCCCACTGGGCTTATGACCCAGGGAAACCTGCAGAATCCACCTCCCACTGGCTCCCAGGGCTTCCCAGAGCCCCGACCTGCCCCAGCTCAAGCTGGTCCCCTCTCCCTGCAGGGCCAGCAGCCCAGAGTCCTCCAGGACTTAATTCTCCTCTGGGCCAAATAAATGTCCCAGTGGGAAATGACCTTTGGTGCAGGGACCACCCAGCAGCACCTCAGCCACAAGCAGACACACACACCTAAAGACACCAAAGACAAACCTAGCAAGAGTGAACAAGGGGAACATGTACACTTCTTTGCTAAGAGACCGCAGTCTCTGATTGATCTTTGACTCCAAAATATCTAGTGAAATGTTCATTCATTAAATAAGAGTCATCAGGAATTGAGCCAGAGCCCAAAGCACTCTGGGACATTCTACATACACACCACGAACCAGGCCACAGCAAGACCCCAGAACACACCACTGAGCAGAGATGGGGACTGCAGGGCAGAAAAGAATCACTGGACCCTCAGGAGAATCACAGTGAAGACAGACTTGGCTTAAAGGGCTGCTGAAATGCCACTTTAATTAAAATACACCAGCCAGAAAGAACCTGTTCCGAAACAGGGCCCAATGAGATGTGTTTGAGGTTTTCTTCCCTGTAACTTTATCAGAGTCCCCTGGCGCCAATCAGCGGGACTTCCTGCTGCTGCTCGAGGTCTCTCCTGCGTCCTTGGCAGAAATTAGCACCATCCTGACCCGAAGCCCCTGACCACGGAGGGCTAAGCCTGTGTTCTCCTAGAATAGGCTGGCAGGTGTGTGAAACAGAACAGCCACAAAGCAGAAGGCCAAGGCCTGGGGACAGCCCATGATCAGGGTCCCAGGACAGGGCTGCAGACATGTGGGTAGGAGACGAGACTCTCGGATGCAGCTTCCTGCAGCAGCCACGTGCTCAGCGCTAAGCTCTGGAGAAGGCAGGAGCTCCCCTCTCCCCTGCGGAAAGGACAGGCCTATGGTTTTTAGGCAGATAAGGGGCCCCATGTTTGCCCCAAAAGTTTTTGCTCATGGTGGACATCACTAGGTGTTTTCATGGCCACCTGTGCTGCAAACTCTGAACTCCTCAATGCAAAGTCAAATGGAGACACAGGTCTGTGCACCTGGGCTTGACAGCTGGAGACCCCCAAGCTGATGGCTGTGGCCCCGGCAGCAGCCACTGCCTGAATCAAGGACTAGCAATGGCTGCCTGTCTGGCACAAGTGGGCTCTACAGTTGACATCGAGCAGCTCACGTAAAATTCTCCTACAAAGAGAATAGGGAATAACCAGGCCATCATTATTGCTGCAAAAACTTAGTGGCCCCAGGCAGAATGCAAGGGCCACGGCAGAACACCAGCTCCAAAGGGCGGAGACATCCTTGTCTGTCTTTGATCAGAGCGGTATCCCCGGCACTTAGAACAGTGCCTGCCTGGCACGTCAGAGGTGCTCAGAAAGTATTTGTTGAATCAATGACTGAACAAATCAATCCATGTCAGCTGTCTCAATAAAGACCCAATCCCCTGCCACACAGAATCTTCAGTCAGAGCCTGGGAGCTGGCAGCTTGCACTGAATGCAGCCTGCTGCTGTGTTTGGTTTGAGCTGCTCCCAAGGTTATAAAAAAAATGTAATTCGTGGCTAATATTTAAAAACCAGGAGTTCTTACATCAAAATCTGGATTTCTGGATCCACTGAAGAATCTGGTCTGGCAACCTTGGGTCTGCACCCCTCCACGGCGGCAGTCGGTACAAGGAACTAAAGCAGCCACCCACTGTGGACAAGGCAGATGCCTGCTCCACGGTCCTCCCCGTCCAGACGGCCACACCTGTCTGGGTTTGTGACCCACTCCCATCCCAGCTGTGCAGTGTGACACTTGTACTCTCCTCTCGCATCTGCTCAGACTGGTTGCTAGTTGGTCTGGGAGTGAGGAGTATTTAACAGTCCCCAGGACCCTTGGACCTAGTCTATGAAGCCAGATCCTGCGGACAAGCGCACTTGTCTGTTCTTGGGGAGCCTGGCCTTGGCTGGGTTCTCATTTGCTGAGTGGTTCATTAAGACTAATCGGTCCGCAGCAGTCATTTATCTAACTGATGCTGTCCACCACACCATCACCACCGGTCCCCCAACAGAAGATCAATTTGCGGACCTTGCTCTCTTCCTTGTCTGTCCCAACTGACGAACACCACCAGCCCCAACGCAGCACTCACTGAGAACCAGGTTTGAAACATCACAGACTGCCTGAACTGCTCCTTATTCATGCAGGAAAGAGATGCCATCTTCAGAGACATCTAGAGGGAGGAACCCCTTCTATATGCTGAGGGCTGAATTATGCACTTAACATATATTACCTCATTCAGACTTTACCATGACCCTGCAAAGTTATTTTGCATATTAAAAAATTGAGCTTAAAGGTCAAGTAATACTGGTGAAAGGGAGCTAATTAAGCTGTGAAATAACTGAACTGTTGCTTCTCCACCTTACATGATTTCCCAAAGTCATTTCACTTATTTTACAAATGGCATCAATGTGTCTCGAAATCAGTACCTCATGCAACTGGCAACATTACCAATCAGAATGATACCACTGCGAAATACCAAAGGGGTGCCTAAGTCACTACATGTCGAATCAGCGGAAGAATTGCCTTTCCACCTGGACATGCAACTGCTTTGTTTAAAAACATAACAATAAAGCTCCTTGGCTCTCTCTGAAATATAAAAAATCAGAAGAAGAGCTGTTTTCGCCGTTCTCAACCTGTTGGCAGACCTGCGAGGCTTACGAGAGAGACCTCCCCAGAATCTGCAGTCAAGATTGGAAGGCCTTAATTGGCTTTTGAGATTGTGCACAGCAGTGCAAACGTGGGTAACCAAGTTGGGGAAAGAGTATAATCAACCTGATTTATCCACTATTATTTCCCCCATTTGCTTCTTTGTTAACCCATTCTACACTGACTTGCATGGAAAATTTTTATGCAATGGAGACACTGAAGAAGAAGGCAGCAGACTCCTTCTGAATCCTACAGTGAGCGAGGGCTCAGCTCTGTCCGTGAGCCGAGGTGCCCTGCAGGAGGCAGCCCGGGTAGGCTGACCATGAGGTGGGTACAGTAAGTCAGGGGCAAATGCTCAGTGCCCTCCACTCCAGGGCTAACAAGTTCCTCACACCCAGTGCTCACTTAGAAACTGTTACCAGTCCCCAAGGGAAGACTCATTCCCTCTCTGCTCTTCAAGGAGTGGACACTGCTGAACACTTCCAGGTACATTCCAAAGGAAGCAGAAAAGCAACAGCACGAACTGCACCTGACGAGGTTCGATATTCGCTCTGACACTAGAACCCCATTCTCCTCCCTATATCAGTAGTAATTTAAAACAACACTATTATTTATAACAGCCAGCACTTATGTGCCCTGCACTGTTCTGGGCACTTTAAGTGCACTCTATGTATTTTTGACTTCACAACCACTATGAATTATGTACTAGTATTAAGCCAATTTTACAGATGGTCAAAGTGAGGCTCTCAGAGGCTACACAGCATTAGTGCAGCCAGATGTCAGAGCCACATCTGAGTGACTCCAGAGCCCACGTTCACACCAACTCACTGGTACCGCCTCCTCAAGGGGAAGAGACCAAAGGGGCAGGCACAGGGGCCCATGTCTCACATCAAAAGCTGGTCTTCCAAAGGAGCATCTGAGAAGCTTTCCAAAAGAAATGGAAAGAAAGTCACTCAGAGATGGGACTTGGGGGCTGTCCTGATTCAAGGCTTTCGGCAGCTCCAGCGAGACTGACGGTGGGTGTGAGAAATCCACAGAGGCAGGCCCTGGTCTCAACTCTACCACATCCCACGCTGCATGACCTTGAGGATGGCACCTGTGCCTCCAAACCTTGAGAAGTGACTGGGCCACGAGGGCTCCACCCCCATGAAGGGACTGATGCCATTACCTTGGGAGTAGTTTCCTTATAAAGGACAAGTTCACCCCCTTTCACGCTCTCACCTTCCCTTTCACCTTCCGCCACGGAATAACACAGTAGGAAGCCCTGGCCACCCTGATCTTGGACTTCCCAGCCTCCGGAACCATGAGCCAATAGATTTCTGATCAGTGCACATTTCCCAGTCTCAGGTGTCTCGTTACCATAGGACAAAACTGACTGAGACAGCCATACACTCACCATTTGTGATGATTATTTGCAGTGATACATTGAGGGGTGGAAGGGAAGATAAGAGCAGATCCTGTGTACTCTCTTTCTGTTGTCACTGTTACTTATAGAACACGCAAACATGCACAGGAAAAAAACAGGAAAGAGATCTCCAAACTGTTAACAATGGTAATATCTGCTCAGCCAACAGTATGTTGTTTCCTGGGCAGCACTCACTACCACACAGACATTTGCTCAGTGCTGGCCACCAGATTGGGAGCTCCAAGGCTGCAGAATCCTCCTCTGTCTCTCTCCCCCACTGTCTTTGTCCATTTTGCACTGATATAAAGGAATACATGAGGCTGGGTAATTTATAAAGTAAAAAGTTTATTTGGCTCATGGTGCTGATGGCTGGAGAGTTTAAGATTGGGCATCTGCCCCACTCATGGCAGCAGCATGTGCAGAGATCACATGGCGAGAGAGGAAACAGCAAGGGGTTGTCAAAGTCTTTTCAACAACTGGCTCTTATGAGAACTAGGAGAGCAAGAACTCACTCACTGCCTCCCAGAGAGGGCATTCATCTACTCATAAGGGATCTGTCCCCGTGACCCAAGCTCCTCTCATTAGGCCCCACCTTCAACAATGGAGATCAAATTTCAATATGAGGTTTGGAGGGGACAAATTCCCAAACCATAGCACCCCTCCATCCCAGGGCCCCATCCCTGGAGGGGTGCCAGGCCCATGGTGGTGACCACAGTGGACACCACCCACAGACTCACTGTGCGCCAGGCACGTTGTGAGTGCTTCACACACATCAACCCACTCAGTCCTCACAGGACCCCTAAGAGGGCAGCATTACTCTGCTCCATAGTTTGCACCTGAGCAAACCACTCCAGCCCACTTCTCCCAAAGCCACCCGTGGGGCCCTCAAAATGGTCCCTTGGCACTCTCACCTGCCTCTGCTAACAAGGCCAAGACCCACTCCATGTCCTATCCCCACATAATTTCTAATTTATTCTAATTCTGACCTAGATAAAGACTCTTCCCAGAAATCTTCCACATAGATGAACATGAAATCTACAGAAACCCACCCCACGCTGCTGGGCAGTGGGCACCAGTCCAGAGGGGTGAAAAAGCAGGGCTAAGTCCCCCGGGCTGGGTGGAGCACAGAGAACCAGGAGCATGATTCAGGTGATAAGGGGGGTGTGGGGGTCTCCACCAGCCCAGAACAAGGGAAGGTGTAAGGGCTCCAGAGCCCTGTGGATCTGGGTTAGAATCCTGGCTCTGCCACTTGCAGCTGCGATCCTGGGTGCGTCACTTGCCCATCCTGAGTCTCAGCTGGGACCATGGTCTCTGTCTCCAAGGGTTGAACAGTGAGGACTAGAGATGTACCCACCAGCTGGACCAGGCCCTGGAATCTCCTGTCCAACCAGTCCATGCTGCTCTTGTCCTCATCATGCTCACTCCATTCCAGCCACACTGGCCTCCCCAAGGTTCCTTGAACTTGCCAAGCATGCCCCATGTCAGGCTTTTGTCCTTGCTGTTCCCTCTACCTGGAATGCTCTTCCCCAGACACCTGCATGGCTCACTCCTCACTTCCTCCAGGTCTCTGTTCAAATAGCATCTCATCAACCAGGACTCAGGCACAGAAAGCACGTGGCACCCAGGGCAAGCCTGGGAAGGGTTAGCTGTTGATGTTGTGGTTATTATCATTGTCTTTCAACTACTCCACTTCCAATGTAAAAATCCTCTCCACAACTGGACATCTGGCAGTTAACGTGTCACTCCTACCGAGCAAGCAGTCCAGGTGCGGTTGGAGCTACAGTTGTTTTAAAGCCCTTCTGTTCAACAGACTGAGTCATCCCTTCTCCCCCGTATTCCCTGTGCTGCCCTGGCTCCCTCAGAAAAGCCCACACCCTCCTTCCTTGTCAACCTGCACATGGCACAGTCCTCACCACATCTTCTCATGTTCTGGAAGCATCCACAGTTCCATCATGTGCAGACAATGTCTGCAAAGCTGGCACTCTCTGGTGGCCTATGGGGGCTCAAGATCCTATGGTGTGGGGTCCAGACCCCACCCCATTTTCCAGGAATGGGCACGCCACCAGCCAGGGCATCCACTGGGCATCTTTTCTGTGCCAGTCACTGTGTCACTGCTCAGGGCAGAGCATCTCACAAGCAGACACAGCCCCGCAGTCCCTGCCTACCAGGAGTCCTTGATGCAAAGAGGAGGGCAGACAAACACACACTGGCCACACAGTGTGGTGAGCGCCCTGATGGGGAAGAAGGGGCACTGTCTGACCAGTTCAAAGGACGGCAAAGCTCACTCAGCTTTGTGGGCTCAGGGAAAGCTCCCCAGAGAACACAGAGCCCAACAGGAGCCTGAAAATCATGGTGAGGGTGTGGGAGAGGGACCGCACTGTCCCAGCAGGAAGGGGAGACTCGAGAGGTCAGGGGCAGTGCAGCGGGCAGAGTGGTACCCTTTAGGTCTGGATGTCCCACTGCTGTTAACAGCAGAGAAGGCATAGCTCATGTGACAACTTAGCATCTGGGAAACCCACGGTCCACAACTGCCTTCAAGCCAGGCCCCTCCCTGCACCGGTGGCTGCTGCCTGCTGTGCTGCGGCGAGCTGCGGTCTCCACGTGTAATCCTGTTAGGGCTTACCTTGTTAGTCTCAGACCCATCATTCCTGTCAAGATTTTTATGAATCTTGATTCTATTATCCTACGTATTAGCCTTCCATCCTGGTTTTGTGTCATTCGCAAATTCAATAAGCCTGCCTTCTATGTCTTTACTCAAATTCTGATAAAAACCTCGGACAGAGGTCAGATTCAGCGTCCGAGGCATGGCCCTGGACAGGCTCCCCCAGCTGTTCCCCACACGTGCAGCCACTGCCAGTACTCGCTGGACATGCTCCTTGTTCAACTTCTAACTATCAGATTAGTCAGAAAATCTTCTGCCACTGTACTCAAGGGAGAACAACTCCCTTTGTAACAAGAATTGTAATACCACGTGCACCAAGAACTCAACTATCAAAACCATCCCTTTGTGAGAACCAGCCAGCAATCAAAAAAGCCTCTGGCATACGTAGTACTCAAGCACTCAAACACGAGCTGTTCAGAACAAAAGTTAATCTTAAATAGAAGTGATCTTATTTTACATACAATTTTAATAAGGTGACTATCTCTTTTCAAGGCATTGGCAGATTAGCAGCTGCAAATCGAAAGTAGAAAGTAACTTGCTTTAGACAGCATACTAGCCAGGCGTGGAGGTGCACTCCCATAGTCCGAGCTACTCAGGAGGCTGAGGAGGGAATCCAGCCAGGGCAACATAGTGAGATCCCATCTCAAAAAAAAAAAAAAATAGACAGCACAGTGTCTAGCCTTTCAAGAATAGACAAAACATTCTAAACTAGAAGAAACAAATCACAATAATTACAACCACCAGTAAGTACATGGGAAAGGGGCCTCGCACCTCATTAGAGCCATCTAAGGGCCATCTGTCACCATTTCTTCACCAGCTATAGGCTGAATTTTGTTTGGCAGCCTTTGCTTTAGAATGAAGGTAATAACATTTTTTTAAAAAAGAATGATAATATGAGTGTCATAATAGTGTAGGTAAACATTTATTCATTCAGCAAACGCCTCCTGCCCACCAAGATGAGTCAGGTCCTGAGGAATGGTGGAAAGGCAGCGCAGGACAGCAGTGACCCCAATAGGCAAGGTCCCTGAACTCGTAGAGCATAGAGCCTGATGAGCAGAGGTAGAGGATGAACAGGAACCCCGATAAATAACGGAGAGCATCATTCCAGACTGTAATAGATGCCATGAGAAAAATGAAACGGGATAATATGACAACATGACGGAATGGGACATTGATCAGAAGGTCTCTCCAGCAAGGATGTGTGAGCAGGACAGGCAGCCAGAACAGGCACTGCTAGAAGGATCGTAAATTGGCACGACCTTCCTAGAAGCAATTTGGCAAAAGGGGATGGGGGGAATCCTTTTACCAAGAAACTCCTCCTCTAAGAATTAAGCCTAAGAGCATAATCAGAGATGTGCGTCATGATGGACGTACCAGGATGTTCATCACGGTGTTATCTACATCCACTAAAAACTAGAGACAGCCTACGGAGATCCAGCACCAGTGGGTGGGCTGTCTTAAATTATCTGCCTTCGTTTAATGGATTGTGTTGCACCTTTTTAAAAAACAAGTTGGGGGAGAATATTTATTGGCATAGAAAAATGTTGAGGACCTAATACCAAGGGGAAAAGACAGACTCCACACAGGACTTGATTTCAAATGAGGCATACCTCTCGTGTAGAAAAAGGATTATGTATTATGACAGGGGAGGGGTGTGGTGTGTGTAGCACTGAAAGACCACAAACCAAAACGTTAACTGTGCTTTTTCTCTGTGTAGTAGGATCATAAATAATTTCATCTTCTTTCCATTTTTCACTCTGTATTATTTAAGTTTCCTATACCAAGCCTATATTTGTTTTATACTTTTAAATCACTTATCCAAATAAAATAAAAGGAAAGAATTCTAGCAAAAATAACTTGTTTAAAAGTTGTAGTTTCCAGCTACTTGGGAGGCTGAGGTGGGAGGATTGCCTGAGCCCAGGAGCTAAAGACCACCCTGGGAAACACAGTGAGATCCCATCTCTGAAAAAACCAACCAAACAAAAAGCTGTAGTTGTGGGTTATGGTTATGGAACAGGTAAGCTTCAGCTATGGGGAGAAAGCAGCCCCACCACACAGCTCCCTCTCTGGAACAAGATGCCAAGTGAGTCTCCGAGCTGGAACTTGTGCCTAAGAAAATGTGCCGGACTCCACCCGGGACCACTCGCAAGGAGGTGGGACAGTCAGCTCTGGGCATGGGTCAAAATAAGATACAAAGACCCAGGAAACCACAGTGTGTGTCTGGACGTTTAACCAAGTGCACACATACTCACACAAAACCACTGTCACCCTCGCTACCTCCCTGCTTGGTCCTGCCCTGCACAGCCTCCAAGTGGCAAAACACAATGGGGAGGTCCAGGGGCTTCTCATCCCGGGGAGCTGACATGGTGTCAAACCCACAGGGCATCTCGATGCAACTCCTGACGTTTTTGTTGTTGCTTCTTTCTGGGGACAAAAAATGGCCTCTTGAGTGACCTATGCCCTCCTCAACTTGTTCTCTTGAGATGCTCAGTACAGCAGAAGGACAAGCTTGGCCCGTGTCTTCCTGTGACCTTGTCCTTCTATTTGCAGGCCCGGGAGATTCCAGTGGGGAGAGCCCCTTTCTCCAGGAGGCGGCAGTGTGATGTGAAATCCCCTCACCATGGTCCATTCATTGTCTAAGTTAACATTTCCTGAGCATCTACTATGTGCCAGGCATATACTGGGGGCAGGAGAGAGGAAGAACACAAGAGCTAGGCCCTCCTCTCAAGGGACTGTGAGTCGAGTGGAGCAAACGATTTTCTAACCCAAGGCCACACAGAGAAACGACACTCTACACTCAGACTTATTTCTATCTGACATTGATTCGTACTTAGGACCTGACTCTGTTCAGTGTGAAATTGGACCCTGCTCAGCCCAGAGCGAGAGCTGCTCTCTGCTTTCCTGTTCGGGAGGCCAGGGCACCTGATTCCAGCTCAGCCGACAGGAAAACAGGGAGTGATGTTCAAAGCACTTTGCTCAGAAACAGCAAGAAAACACCTGACAATGGAAACACTTCTTTCTGGAGCACAACCTTCACAAAGTTTTTTCCTCCTTTTTTTCCACACTTGAAATAATTAAATTTAATCCAAAAATCATTTGACATACCTTTAGATTCTCTGAGAAGGAAAAAGAAAACCCTCAGGCAGTAATTCTAAATGCTGACACAGCAGTAAGGAGGTTTTTTTTTTTTTCCCCAAAACTCTATTCTCTTGGATTAATTCAAAGCAGGCAGCTCACATTCTTGGGAGAAAAATGAAGACCATGATTCCCTCTTCAGGCATAAAGTACACACATAATTAATCAAGTTTCATTCAAGGCTCTTCATGCTTTTTATGTTGGCTATGCTAAAGCAGACACTGTTATCCAACGATGACTACTGACATCCAAGGAGAGGTTCCATTTGTTAAGGAAAGAAACCACGATTACGGTGAACTAAGACAGATAATTCTTAAAACAAGCAGTTCTCGCAGGCAGGACAAGGTCAGGGTGACGACAAGACCATCGGGAGAAGGGCACAGAAAGACATTTTGCTCTAATATAGGGGCAAGAAGAAGGGTAAAGAAATTTTGAGCCAAGCACCCAGGAAGACAATGACAATGGCTTACATCTGTGGTGTGTGCCCTGTGTGCTGGGCACCGCCATGCCAGCAGTTATGCCCTGACAACCCCGTCCAGCAGGCACTATTTTTACCCCTGTTCTCTGCAGATCAGTTAACTGAGGGAGGAGAGGTTAAAGTAACTCAAGGAGAGAGGCAGGCGGCATTGGATCCAAGCCGTCCCGGCTCCAAGTCCTGGGGTCTTCACCACTAGACTCTATCGCATCTGAATATGCGTTTGTTATGACCAAGATTCATGTCAGGCATAGAGGGCAGGAGGCCAGTGCACGGGAAGCTCAGGACAAAGCATCCTCCCACCCAACTGCAGTAACAGAGTGATGGGAACAAAGAGGTTCCAGAGTCAGAGAGGCCTGGACTCCAGTGCCACCCGTGCCATCTATTGGCAATGACCACGGGCCAATGACTCCCTTCCCTGAGCATCAGTTTCTCCGACTGCAAAGTGAGAAAAATGACAGCATCTACAATATCGTGGTGGTGTAAGGTTTAGAGGAGCAAATTATATACATAGCATAAGAGCTTGAAGAAGAGGAGGAAGAGGAGGAGGAAGAGGGAAAGGGGAGGAAGAGAAAGAAGCAGCAGCAGCTGTTACTACCCCTGGGAAAGAGTTCCAAGGCAGGCCCAGCAAAGTCTACCTGGAGGAGGGCACAGTGTCCCCAGCAAAGCATATCTCTGACGTCCTCCACTCCCGTTTAGCTCCCAGCTCTGAGCACCACCATTTTCCCGACCCGAGTTCCCAGCTCCACTGTAGCCCTGATCTCCAAGGGCCCTGCTGTGCACCAGCCAGGTGAGCAGGAGTGGTGAGGCAGGTGCACACCATCACTCATCTCCACGTTCCCTAAGCCTGGCACGGTGCCTAGCACAATGGGACCCTGGCAATGCATGTCTGGATTTCAAGTATTATCTTAAGTGAGGGGAGTGAACACTCTGACTACCGCCCACGTCATCCCAGGACAAGAAACTGGACCAAGGAAGGGATGTGTCACATCTGCAGAGAGTTCACCCAAAGCACAGCTACTCCCAGTGTGATGTGTGGTGCCTGCTGGTTTTTCAAGCTGGTCTTTGCAAGAAAAAACACCTCCCAAAACACCCGCCCCCTCTGAACTTCAGGTTCCATCCCTTTACCTGACACTCAGAACAAAGTCCACAGGAAACCTCAGGCCGGGGAGACCAGGAGGAGGAGAGGACAGCACCCAGGGGCTGGCTCGCTCAACACCTCGCGTTGTTCTCCGGGCTGCGAACGCGTCTCTCGTGCGTCCCGTAGAAGTGGACAAACACACTGAAGCGAAAGCTCAGGGCTTCTGCTACCGCGAGAGTTTCTTTTCATAAAAGCAGCTCTCCAAAGTATCTTCCCCACAGAGGCTTTCTAGAAACACACCTGCAGTCAAATGACCTAAGTGGGAGGGAAAAAGGACAAGCCCAGCAGCGGAAGCCCTGAGTTAGTGGGAAGAAGGAAGCTGCGCTACGGCAGGCCGGTGGGGCCAAACGTCAGGACGCCGAGGTGCGCAACACGGAGGCGCTGAGAAAGGCCGATAAGGAAAAAAAAAAAAAATGAAAAAAAATTTTTAAAAGGAGGGACATAGATGAGACAGTCCGTAAGGACTCCCGGGTCAGACGTTGGGTAGAACGACGCTCACCCTGTGGGGCCGCCTGGTGAAATGTCCCAGCTCCGCTTGCTCGGTACGTGTCCATCCCCTTCCTGTCCACGGTCTCACGGAGGCCGTCGGGGTCATTTAATTATCAGAAAGCCCCACGACCAGCCCTTCTGTCCCTTTCCTCACCCAAATCCGATGTAAATTGTTCCTACACATAAAACACGCAATTTAAAATTTTCACTCAAAGCGCTGTCCTCTCACTTATTAGCAGAGTGAGCCTGGGTGCGTTCGTTAACTTCTCTTTAAGCCTTGAATTTCTCATCCAAAAAAAGGAAAGAATTATAAAATTTCTGCCTCATAGAGTCGTTTGAATATTTAAGGAGTAAACTGCCTTAGCACACTGCCTGGCGTATAATAAGTAATCAATAAATATTAGGTATTACTATCCTTCTCCTCTTCCTCCTCCTCCTCATCATCATCATTGTGATGATGATGCAACCCCAGTTTGCTACTTTTAGCAAACATTAAAAAGATTTTTTTGTGTCAGGAAAATCCCAACCGTCTCTGTTTCATATGCTTTTCATAAATAAAGTATTAATATTTAAAAGTTCAATTTAATATGTTCTTATTATATGACTAAAGATCATTTCATTGGTCCACAAGACTAAATTAAGTACAGGAATCAAGTATTACAGGTCCACAAGACTGAATTAAATACAGGAATGAACCATTAAAAAATATAAATAAATGTGGAACTTCTGTATAACTCTCCATCAGTACTACACACATTAATTCAGGGCTGACATGTTTGGATAAGACATCAGAGAAAAGTGAATTCTGAGTTTTAGAAAATAGGTAGGCATTTTGGAAAATAGGTAGAAATTTAGATAGATAAAGTGAAGCCATTTTAAGAATGACTCAGAAACTCATAAAAATATTCATGATAAAGTAAAAATCAATGGATTTTTTTAAAAAATATAACTTTGTATATGAAAAGTGTAAACTCTATGTCAAAGGAAAAAATTTTAAGTCTCTTTAAAGAAACATACAGTTCAAGATGGCTGATTGAACCTACACATTTTGTCTCTCTTCCCTCTCAAAACACTACTGAAAAGAATAAAAAACATAAACATAAATCCATATCCAGCCTAAGGAACCTCAAAGAGTACCAATCAGCAAAGCAGAATAGGAAAAAAATTATGAAAATGATAAAGCAGATAGTAATAAAACAATGGTAATAAAACAAAGAAGAAACTTCCTTATAAAGGAGGTTGGCCACAGAAGGGGAACCCAAGTTCTGTGTATAAATTCTCTTCAAATTATTTGACTAACTCAGAAATTGCAATGTGCAGAGCAAGACTCCAAGAATCCCAGTGGAAAATAACAGCTGCAGTCTAAAGAGTCAAACAGAGATTTCCACAGCTCGCCAGTGCTAGGAGATCGAGTTTAGAGTTGAAATTTCTCCAAGTTAGACTTTCTACCGAAACCTCAGAAGGGCCAAACTATAGGATTAAAAATCACATCCCAGAATTAAGGGATAGAACCTAGGATCAAAGGAAAAGCCAAAACAGACTTGCCCAAACATAGCCTGAAACCCAGGTTGCAAGGATTAACATGACCCAAAAGTAAATTAACTGCACGCAAGGATAAAATTCAACACTCTTAGAGGAAAATAATACCTAGAATCTCCACAATGAATGATTCACAATGTCTAATATACAATAAAAAGTTACTAGACATGCAAAGGAAGCAAGAAAATGTGACCTATAATCAACAGGAAAGAAAAATCAGAATTACAGATCACCTTGATATTGGAATTAGTGGAAAAGGATTTTCTATTATAAACATATGAAAAGATTATAAGGGAAGGTGAACACAATGGGTGAACTGACAGAAAACATCAACAGAGAAACTAAAACTTTTAAAAACAACCAAGTGGGAATTATAGATGTGAAAAAAATGGATATCTGAAATAAAACATTTATTGCATGGACTTACAGCAGAATAGACACAGTAGAACAAAGAATTAGTGAATTTGAAGATAAGTCAGTAGAAATTATCTTAAACTGAGCCACAGAGAGGAAAAAGATTTAAAAAGTAAAATAGAACAGAGTATCCCAGATTTATGAAACAACATCAACTGTCTAATATATTAATATGTGTGACTAAAGAACCAGAAGGAAAGGAATAAAAGAATGAGGCAGAAGAAATATTTTTAAAAATAATGTCTTAAGAATATTTAATTGATGAAAGACATCAAATCATAGTTCCAAAAATCTCAATGAATACAAGCAGGGAAAATACAAAAGAGACAAACCTACACAAATCACAGTCAAATTGCTGAAAACAAAACAAAGAGAAAGTCTTAAAAGCAACCAAGGGTCAAAAGTCAGCACATTCAGAAAAGCAATAATAACGGTAGCATCTGACTTCTCATCAGAAACATGGAATCCACAAGACAATGCAAAGATATCTTTAAATGGCTGAAAGAAAACTTTCAACCTAGAATTCTATATCGAACAAAAATAAAGACAATCCCAAAAAAACAAAAGCCAGGAGAATTCATTTCAGGCAACTTGCACTACAAGAAATGCTAAAGGAAGTTTTTCAGGCTAAAGGGATATAATCCCAAAGGGAAAATCCAAATCTAAAAGTAGTAATAAACAACATTGAGAATGTAGATAATTTAAAAAAAAATCTTAATTTTTGTTAAAGCACGTTGATTGTTTAAAGCAAAAATAATTTAAATGTTTTATGGGATTTGTATGTAAAAATAAAATTTATGACAATGTACCAAAGGTGTGAGGGGAGAAATGAAAGTATTCTGTCCTAAGATTTTTACACTGTAAATTAAATGGTATAATACTGACTTAAGGGAGGTGATGATTAGTAAAAATTGCATATTATAATTGCTAGAGAAACTACTAAAATTTTTTAAAGAGGTATAGCTAATACTTCAATAAAGGAGATAAAATGGAATACTAACAATTATTTGACTAATGTAAAAGACAGGAAAAGAGGGATAAAGAACAGATAGGACAAATAGAAAACAAATAGAAGGTGATAGATTTAAACCCAACCATATTAACAATTACATTAACTATAAATGATTTAATCGCTCCAATTAAATGGCAGAGATTGGCCAGATGGATAAAATTAAAAGATACAACTATATGCCATTTACAAGAGACATACTTCAAACATAAAGACACAGATAAGTTGAAAGTGAAAGGACAGAAAAGATATTCTGTGCAGACATTAATCTCAAAAAGATAATGTAGCAATATATTAATGTTAGATAAAGTAGACTTCAAGATAAGAAATATTAACACAAAGGAAATGAAAATTTCATAATGATAAAAAGTTCAATTCATCAGGAGGAGATAGAATTTAAGAACACAATTTAAGAACACAGACATAAAAATTATGACATCCAAGTTACTAAAAGGAAAAAAAAAGGGGGTAATAAAGAAATCTTGAGCTAGTCAGCTAAAATCAAGAAATGAGGGAGGGAGGAACATAAAAACAAAACACCAAAAATAGAAAACACAGAATAACTTGGCAGCAATAAGACAAAAATATTAGTTATCTCAAAAGAAAATATGCAGACTTTAATTACCCTAGTTTGACAGAGATAGTGACAGAGATAGCATATCTTCAAATTAAAAAGGGCAAATTTAAAAGAGTAAAATTATAGAGAATTTGAATTAGCACAGCTAACTTGCTTTAATATATTTAGAACTTTGTATCCACCAAACAGAAACTATTCATTATGTTCAAACCATGTAAATTTACAAAGAAATGATTATGTATGTGGCCACATAGAAAATCATAACCAATTTCTAAAACATAGAAATCATACAAGCCACAGTCTCTGAAATCAATATAATAAAACTGTTTTAGTACTATCATTATCCATATTAAAGACTAGGAACTGAAGAACAAAGAGATAAATCAACCTACTCAAGTTTACACAGCCAGGAAGTGGCAGATTATCATTTTAAACCAGTGGTCCCCAACCTTTTTCGCACCAGGGACCAGTTTCATGGAAGACAATTTTTCCATGGACTGGGGGTGAGAGGGAATGGCGGGCGACGGGAGTGGCTGTTCATAAATTCATAAACACGGATGAAGCTCTGCTGGCTTACCTGCCGCTCACCTCCTGCTGTGCGGCCCGGTTCCTAACAGTCCGTGGCCGGGGTGGAGGACCACAGCCCAGGCATCCTGGCATTAGAGCCCTGCAGTCTTAACCACCGTGCTATACTCCTTCCACAGGCAGTGGGAGGGATTTCCCCTCCAGATGTCTAAATATACTATAAAACTACAATAAATAAAATGCTAATTGAGCCAATACCTGGCAAACAGATAATCGAAACAGAATTCAGCTGCAATCCCATAGACATGGAAATTCATATTTAATAAATTTGTCTCTGAGAAAACAACAGTGTTTTTTATCATTGACAAACCGTATGAGAAGGAAAAAGGTTAAATCCCCTACCTCGCCCCACAGATAAAAAAAGAAATAACCAATACACTAGGAAATTAAAATTAAAGAACAAAAGTATAAAATACTAGACAATACAGAAGAACATTTGTGTTTTACATGGGAAAGGACTTTTTAAATAGGACTGAAACTCTAAAACCATAAAGAAAAAGACTGATAGACTTAACTGCAAAAAAATGAACACTTGTACACAATAGAAATCACAAAGAATCTTAAAAGTCAGCCATACACATGGGGAAAATATTTGCAATATATGAAAGAAAAGGTTAATATTTATAAGACATAAAGCACTCCTATACATCAGTAAGATCAATTCAGAGATCCAACAGAAGCACAGATAAAGAAAAAAAATAGATACCCACCAAAGAAATACAAATTGCCAATATGTATGTGAGAAGACGCTCAACTTTAAACACAGAGAAATGAAAAGTAAAGCAAATATTACATTCCTTGCCATGGCAGAAATAAAAATCATTAACACCCAGAATTGGCAAGAAAAACAGACATCTTCACACACTGTCAGTGAAATATATGTATAGCCCATTGAGTGGGCAATTTGGCGATGTCCATCTGAATTCAAAGCACATTTGGTATCTGACCCAGAAAATTCATTTGCAGAACTTTGTTATGCAGTCATATTTGAGCAGGTGAGCTACAAAGTAGGCACAATTACAATGTTATTTATCACAGCA
Organism: Avahi laniger; assembly: GCA_963575035.1. NCBI lineage: Eukaryota > Metazoa > Chordata > Mammalia > Primates > Indriidae > Avahi > Avahi laniger. Next base: position 35,795 of record CAUYSK010003940.1, on the reverse strand, counting down.
AAAATGAGAACACCATAAAATTTCATGAATACATTAATACAATGGAACACCACATAGCTAATAAAGAAAAAATCAAGTAGATCTGTATAGATAGAAAATATCTCAGAGATACTAAGTTTTTAAAAATTAAATTATATATAAAATGTGGTCCCAGTGGTTTTTTGTTAATTATATGTAAATGTATACTTAAAAGTTTAAGAAAGGCAGAAAGAGGTAAAGGGGTTCAAGGAGGCTTACGCTTTTTGCATTGTTTTAATTTTTACACGTATTTTATAGTCTTTAAATTTTGTTGTTGTTGTTAGAGACAGAGTCTCTCTCTGTAGCCCAGCGTGGAGTGCAGTGGCCCAATCATAGCTCACTGCAGCCTTGAACTTCTGGGCTTAAGAGATTCTCCCGCCTCAGCTTCCTGAATAGCTAGGACTATAGGCTTGTGCCATCATGCTTGGCTAATTTTTTTATTTTTATATTTTGTAGAGACAGAGTCTCGCTATGTTGCTCAGGCTGCTCTCTAACTCCTGGCCTCAAGCAATCCTCCTGCCTCAGCCTCCCAAAGTACTGGGATTACAGGCGTGAGCCACTGCACCCAGCCTACAAATATTTTTTAAGTTGAGGGGAAATATATTCATTCCCACCACATCCACCTTGGTGTAATCCTTTCTAATATTTACACAAGTCAGACATACTTCAAATAGTTGCAGTTCTCAGATATATTTTTATATACTTCTTTTTTGTGTGTAACTATTACATTATAAAATTTCACGTTTCTTCATGATTTTTAAAAATGATTCTTTTTATAGCTATATAATATCCAGTGTGTCCATCATTTACCAACCTATCTTCAAATGTTGACCATTGAGTCTTAATTTATATTTTTATTTGAAAAATATATTCACTTTGCTTTGTAGGGAACACAGCAATGAAAATCTATATACATGAGGTTTTTTGTATCTCTTACACTAGCGCCTCATATATTTTTTCCAAGAATTCTAAGTTAAAGGGCAGAATAATGTTATGGTTCTTTATGCACTGCAACATCGTCCTTCAAAAGAGTTGTGCCAATTTACAATTCCACCTGCAGCATCTGGTCACATCTGTTTCGACACAAACTTGCACATTCTGGGTGCTAATCTTTACTTTCTGATTTTTCTTAAACATTTTAGTTGATGTAAAATGCAGAAAGATTGATTTTTAACACATTCCCGCTTTAAATATTTCTAAAAGTGATCACAAAAGAATCATCTAGTGTCCCATCCAGGGATATTTCATAAGCTTCCCTTTTTTTTTCCTGTAACAGGAAATAATTATACTGATTTTTTTGATTATGTATGAAAGTAATAAATGTTGACTGTAAAAATAATTTAGACAATGAACAGCATAAAAATGCAAATATTACCTAATCCCATCAGCTTGAAATAACCATCATTAAGATTTTATTGTGTATCTTTACAGACATTTTTCTTACAGATATAGGCATAAGTTGATTATATTACATCGCCATATTAAAAGTGCATCATGCATACTTTTGTAACCTGCTTTTATCACTTAACAACAGCTTACAGATGTCTTCCCAAATCAACAGTTACCTATATAACTAATTTAAATACTTGTACATTCTTTCATGATAGCACACGAAAAACTTGTGCTAATCTATACTGTCATTTTGTTGTTTTCAGATGCATATCTTGCATTTTTCTAGAAATCACAGACTTAAAAGTGTGTTAAATTTTAGATTTTCATTAGTTCCCTGTTCATATCTATTGCTCATTTTTTTGTTGAAGAGCTCTTCTCTTTTCTTACTGATTGGTAAGAGCTCTCTGAATTAACTCTTAACTCTGTAAATCAAGACAATATCACCTCCTGAGGGCTTGCCATGATTAAATCATCCAATGTGTGACAAGTGCCTAGTACGAAGGTGGCACCATAGCAGGTGTTAAAGCTTTCCTTCTTAGTAGGTAAGTAGGTGTCTCCTTTCTTTCTCCACTTCCTCCCACCCTACAACCAAGGTGGCGCTATAGCCAATTAAAAGACACCTACACATATACACATTTCGGCAATTTCCTTTCGCAATAACATCCCGGACAAGTATTCGGAATGCCTCCCTCAAACTTTCTAAATCCTAGTTCAAGGCTCAGCTCTCCCCTGTGGTCCTGAGAACTGCACTCTTATTACCATTATTACATTGTGGCATTAGGCATCTTTTAATTGACCTGTGTCTCCACCTCAGTCCCAGGAAGGAAAACAGCCTCCTATGTGTCAGCTCTGCACGAGGCCCCTGCCACACATCACATCACTTCATCTGCACAACCTCCCTAGGAGGTGAGATAATGTCCTCATTGTACGGATGAGGAAGTGAGGTTGCGGAGTGAGGGTTCAACTCCCTGACCATCATGCCACGCTGCCCACCCTGCTGCAGAACGGCACCCAGGCTTCTTGATATCACTTGCCAGGCCCATAGCATGCTTTATACAGCAGGTGGAGATGAAAGCAACAGACAGACTAGTTATCGCTTTTAGGGTCACAGCTGGACAAAGAGAAGCCAAATCATTCTCTATAAACTTCTGATGAATAATTCTGAAGTTCCACTTTTACGTACATGCCCAAAAGAAATTACAAAAATACTCACCAGAAAACAACAGCACCATTAAGCTTAACAGCCCCAAACAATAAATAACCCAGATATCCAAAAACAGTAAAATCAGTAAATAGAGGTGTAGTCGTAGACTGGAATGTTCTACAACAAGAATGAGCAAACTGTAACGACCCACAACATGGACGAATCTCAAAAGCAGGTTGAGCAAAAGAAGTCACACAAAAGACCACACACTGTATGATTCCATTTACACAGAGAGAGTCTGGAAATGCTAGCAGTCGGGGTGGTGGCTCCCCTCCGGGCGTGGAGGGGGGCTTGGCAGGTGGGGGGTCTTCTGGACAGCTCTACCATTATGAATAGCACACTTTTCTTTGTGTATGTTATTTTTAGGTTGAACTAAATGACATTTTTGGTTTTTTAGGTCAAAACAGTCAAATATCAGCAATTTCATATGGTTCAAACTAATATTTCAATAAAACATATTTTTAAAAACCCTCTAGTAAAGGAGAAAGAAACATCTAGCACTGACTGCAAACTGCTACCTTTCTGGAAACCAACCTAAACCCCTGCTTCTGACGCTGCTTTTTTTTTTTTTTTTTTTTTTCCGCTCCTTTGTCTTTAGTGGAGACAGAATAACAACCAGTCCCCTCGCTTCTGTGGGACAATTTTTCAGAGTAACACACTGAAATACTGTGATTAAGCCGTCCTTGGGTCCCACAGCCCCAGCTCCTCTCAGCTCCCTGCCCACCTGTCCTGGGCACTGCAAATCTTCCTCTTCACCCCTGCCTGGCTTCTAGCTGGACGAGGAGGACCCAGTGGCCCGCAGTCTCGTGTGAAGCAGCTTCCTCACTGTGTTTCTAATTCATCCACACAGAACAGCAAGATGTTATTTTTTAAGGAAGCGATATTACTAAGATAATTTTTACATTTACAAACACTATCAGAGAATAATAGAGTTAGTAAGCTTTTACAAGCCTTGCGTGGGTCATAAAAGGCATAATCTTTATAACTAATTGAGATAACTTTATCCACAAGTTATGAAACCAATGCTCTCCTTCTGTAGTGGCAGAAGCATTTATCTCCCTGTGGGAAAACATCATCAATTCTCAGAATTCTGGGTACAGCCAACTCATTTTACAGAGGCACATAATATTTCAAACAGAAGGATACTCCATTTATTAGGTGACAAGACAGAAGCCTTCCTAGGGAGGGGAGAGGCAGTGCTGGGGCACAGTTCCCAGGGATGGGGGCCAGAGGGTGTCTGGTGAAAAGAGCTCCCCGGACGTGCCTTCTAACAGAACGCTGGGTGGAGAAAACACACTCTGCAGAAAGCAGTGGGGACACAGCATTCTCCTTATCAGTATGTTATGCAGCTGTGCTGATAGCGCATTTGATTCAATGTCCTAGAATCACCGGTGTAAAGGAACAGCAATTTAAGTCACCACTGAGACACTACAGGGCTGAGACAAGCCCCACCCCATCAGACAGCAAGCCGCCCACGCTGCCCTGGGGGTCCAGCTTGCTGCACGGACTGGTGGCAAGCCAAATACCTCATTTTGGGAGTTGGGGGGGCAAAAGAAATCATCTGAAATACACTTCAAGGAATTTACTCTCTTCTAGAAATTCTGTAGTTTAGATTTGTAATAAGAATATCATTGCTACCTATGATGTTTCTCTTTAGTGTACATTATGAATTCATTTTAATAAAAGGATAATGATATTACCATTTGTTGGCCACCTGCGACAAGTTGAACACTGTCCTGTTTAATACTCACAAGCCTTACATTCATGGGTACTGTTGATATTCCCACTGAACAGACGGGGAAAGAAAAACTTAAAATGGATAAATACTTTGCCAAAAAGCTCATACAGCTAATAACCGGCAAAACGAGGACTTAAGCCCCGGCAACCTGATGCCAAAGGGCATGATTGTCACCATTACACTACACTGTCGTTCGCTGACATTACATGTATGTAATAGTACATGTATGTAATAGGGATGAACAAGAATGGGAAGAAGACTCCTCATTTTTGTCATATGTGCTATAGACACTTAAAGCACCTTAGTGAATACCATCCAATCCAGTAAGTACTGTCTCCGTTTCCCACTTGAAGAAATGAGGTTTAGAGATTTTTAAGCAACTTGCTAGTTTGTGGCAGAGCCCCACAGACCTGTCTGGCACAAAAGCCTGTGCTCTCTCATTACAACCCCTTTGCCTCAAAAAACTCATTTGAAACTTGCTTCTGGAGAGTGAGCAACATGATTCCAGATGTACTAATTAGATAGAATAAGATTACGCTAAAGTCACCAAAAATCTCAGCACAAAAAGTCCCCTCTCTCCCACAAAGCCCACCCCAGCAGCAAGACCCCCCAGGCTGCAGTCCTGCTGCCTCCCCCTGCAGAGCGGCCCTCTCCACACAGCTCCACTGTCGTGGCTAAGATTTATGCTGCCTTAACCCGGCAGTGACACCTGTCTTTCTGCCCATGTTCCCCTGGCCAGAGTTCGTCACGTGGCCCCCTCTGATCCCAAGGCAGGGGTTTGGGCGAGTGGTCTCCCAGATGGCCCAAAGGAGCGAGGACACAGAGGAGACCCTCAAATTACTGCAGGCTGCACATCGGTAGTCCCCAAGGGTGGTGGACAGAAGGAACACCCATTCAAAAGGCAGATTCTGGGGGCTCCATTCTCTACGTCAATTCGATTCAGTCTGAACTGCACCCCAGGTAATTCTGATGCACGTGGTCTGACCACGCCTAAGCAGCTCTGCTCCGGATGGACGCAGAATGCTCAGAGGTCTATTAAAAAGATCCTGAGGAATCAAGTGAGGAGGCATCCACCACGCTCGTGCCAAGGCCAGGCTGGGAACGTGGGGAGGGTGAAGAAGATACAGACACAGTCCCGGACCCCAGGGAGCAGCATTCACAGTCCCCACCAGGCACACAGATGACTGCCCACAACGCAAGGCAAAACAGAACACGCTCCAGAGAGCCGTGAAGCCCAGCAGCCTGGCTGAGCTGTATCCTGTCACTCACCAAGTCAGCAGGGCCCACGTGCCCAGTGGAACGGTCCCTTGCCACCACCGGGTACATATCTGAGCATGATACGTTTTGTCTCAAACCTCCAGGGCTCCCGGTTATTGCCTCTGAGGGAACATCCACACTTCTTGGCAGGGTACTGGGACCATCCACATTCTCACCCCAGCTCTCTTCCTGTCACCCCACACCCACCCACCCTGAAACCCACACTGTCTGAGGCCACAGCTGGTGACCCGATCCCCATGCAAAATGTGCCTCCATGCCTCTGCTCTGAGGGAACGTCCTTGGGCCCAGGCCCTGTACCCCAGGCACGCAATGCCCAAGACTCAGGTGAGACATCGGCTCTGGGCAGCCTTTCCCGGCACGCAGCTCCTCCTCACGCTGCACTCTGCTCAAACCACCACAGCTGTCCCGGCCTGGAGTGCCAGGCTGGACTCATAGGGGTAATAAATACGGATCTGTTAGTTATTGTCAATATTTCAAAAGTCTACCTGACATCCAGTGCCCTCAAGCAAACCACCTGGACCAGCTAAAGCACCAAGTTTCCTCATGTCTTGCTGGAATTATGCCAACTAAAGTTTACCAATGACTACTGCAAGTGCATGCACCTAGAAGGTGGCAGATAAGGATCTGTCAACTGGATGAATGATGAGAGAAATGTTTGGAAGGAAAATTTTCAAAACCAGTGGCTACATGAGGAGAAAATAGTGAACTGTGGCTCACTGTGTGCTTCCTCTGCTGTGAGCTCCTGGGGGCCACCTGGCCTTCCTTCTTCTCTTGTCCCCAGAGGCTGGCACAGGCCTCCTGCATTGGAAAGGCTCCAAAAAGGATGCTAGATTGATCAGAGGTGATGCAAACACCATTACCTGGGTACCCTGGCATCCTAACCAGACTCACAGTTTCTGGGGGGACCCTGCACACAGGGAGCCACCAGGATCCATAGGAAGAAAGGGAGAGAAAGGAAGATGGAGGGAAGGAAAGAGGGACAGAGGACCCCAAGGAATCCAAGCTGACAAGTGAAACAGGCAGGCCACCTTTCCCCCAGTCCAACATATCAGATGGTGATCTTTTGTCCAGGGTCCATTCTGCAGTGCTATAAATGTAGAGCATTCCAGCGAACCGATGTCCTGGGGGATGATGGCCAACCACAGTGGGAGAAAGCATTGTGCCCCCGGTTCTTTCCTACCACCATTTATGTTCTTATCAGCAGTACGCTCACCGCATCATACCCTCTACACCTGCGCCATGCCCAAATCCCCCGAGAGAGTGTGAACCACCACCGCCAGCCCTCCACCTTTGAGGTATCATTCTAAGATTTGATTTTAGAGCTAGAGTGACTGCTGTTCCCATATATTACTCCAGGCATTGTGTGCTTGCTCTCCTGGAGAGCACAGGTCACAAAAGGTGACTGCGTGCAGGATGTGGTCACTTTCGTGCCAGTCTGGAAGCCTGGTGCTGGACACATTCTATCTCAGTGACTGGATGGCTTTGGGACATGGGGTCAGCTGCCTCTTTGAATATGGGTTATACCTCCTGCTAGCTGAGTGTCTGCAGGCAAGTTATTCAACTTTCCTAAACTTTGGTTTATTTGTAAAGGGAGGATAATGAGCAGAATCCACGTCAAATGAGATGAGGTGTAAAAAAGAAATCACATGGATTTTTGCAAGTAGTAGGCCCTGGACTGACCAACACTGGCTGCTATTTTTTCCAAAGCAAGGTGATTAGAGTCCAGACTACTATGCAAAAGGAGCATCTAGATTTAGGTCTCAGAGCTGTGCTTGTTTAGCTCTGTTACTTAGGAATTTCCTTAATTTTACTGTTTCAGTTTCTTCATCCATGACAAAGAAATATCAATATAGCCCTTCATCTGGTCACATGGCATATGCAATAGTCTTCCCTAGTGCCTGACACATGGCAAATGGTGACTACAGCATTGGCCATAGCAGTAAAGGTGAGCAGCGTGCTAGAGGTAGCACACCACTGGTCTGCAAAGCGGTTAACCAGCCGCCTCATTTCCACACTGCACGCTTGCTGAGCAAGGTCTGGCACTGGCTTTGGCATCTGTGGAAACTCTCACAGAATCTCTCCTGGAGTCCTGGGTGGAAGTAGGACAGAGGGAGCCCATGGGTGCTTCTGTTCCTCCCTGCTCTGCCCACAGTCTGTGAGTAGGAGCAATAGGACCTGGAGGCCCACATGCTTCACAATATCAAATGCAGCCTCAAAGCTACACATTGCACTTTTATTTTTCCTAAACATTGGGTTCCTATAACCAGTTTATCTTCTGTTAGGTTAAGCTTAGTGCCAGTCCTGATTTGCATTACTCTTTACTCATTTTTTGCCTAATGATTTGAGGTTCTTAGACACGATTGAGCATCTATGGGAGTTGCCTGGAGATCATCTTCCCAGCATCCTGAATGCACAAAACCTCAGCACCAGACCTGATCTATAAACAGAAAACTGGTTCTTTAGGAGTCAGCAAGGGAAAGCTTACATCCCTACTACCCAGGGGCCCAAAATGCATTTCGTCAGCTCTAACTTGGAATCTCCAGGGAGTACGTGGGCCACAGTCAGCAGGATCCCTGCTGTCGCACACAGCAAATATGGTCAGGGAACAGGCACATCTACAGGTGATGTTTCTCCAGAGGCAGAAGTTTGCAAAGAAGACACCGCCCCCCCTAAAAAATATATCCCCTCATCCTGAGATATAGGGTAGAAATAACAAGCAGAATTAGATGATGAATTATGTCAGCTAAGTTGGACAGTAACTGCGGCAAGGAAGTTGGATTCAGCTCACCCGGAGGGACTTTCTAAACCCACCTGTGCTGCTGACACCACCATCTTCATGAGCAGAAGTGGGTTCAACCCACTCAATCTTGCCATCACTCCAGTATTGGCAAAAGAAAGGATTAAGCTTCCCCCAAAAGTCAGCCTCTGTCGAGGTGCCAGAAGCCCATCTGAGAAAACAAAGCGTTGTCTGTATGTCTCCCTGCTCCTAGCCATCCTTCCAGAAGTCATATATGCCTGATGTTAACAACATCTGAACATTCAAGATCTGCCCCCAGCAAGGCTCACATCAATACCAGAGCTGGTCTTTGCAGGTAAAAGAGCCACAAGCTGGAGACAGTGTTAACATTTCCAAGGGTTGATAAGAAACCCAAGAATAATCCAAAAATGCCATCAATGCCCATGTGTCTCTCTAGGGGAGATGACAGCAGATCCCCTAGTTAGTATTACAAAAGGGAATTTAGAGGAAAGAATGTAAACTGCCTGCCTGGTTTTTATATAACATCCTTAGAAAAAGCAAGAAGCATGTGAATGATGATTAGCAAGTTTTCAAATTCACTGCACAGACCACTGTATACTTGTAAACATCTCATAAATGTGTGTGGGGGAAATATTTGAAGGGAAACCTGAACATAATATATTTTACATATTATTGGACTCCTTTTTTTAAAATCTGAGAATTCCCAGAGACAATCAAACCAGGTAGCCTAAGAACCTATCTCACTTTATTTCAGCATTTTTCACACATTCACCCAACAAATATTAAATTCTACTTTGTATGGAACATTATTTTATCATTTCTATCACATAATAATTTAGTGGGGCTTTAGCCTATCTGCCAATTGGATCAGATGTCCCCATCTGATCACACAGCAATGGCTAGTTTTAATGTACATTCCAAAGGTAGAAAAATAGAGCAAGAGGAGGGAAAAGTGCTTGTTTTTCCAAATGCATCAAGACCCAACTAAAGTTCTGGCTCCTTCTTCCCAGTGAATAACACTAGTGTTCAGCGAGAAGGCGAGAGAGGGGGGCTTGCCTGCATCTGGGGGAGCTCCCGGCCTTTTCTGATGGTGTGAATAAATACTCTGGATGAATTTAATCCCTAGTAAAGAAAAACACGCAAGAAAGGGCATTTCTTTCCATGTGTATACCCTGGGCTACAAGGAACAGAAGTCATCTTTGACACAGCACACCTGCCGCGGATGACTCTGGATTGAGGCAGGAATCCAGAGCGAGCCTCCTGTTTGGCTCCGCAGGGCTTTTCCAAAAACCACCACCACCACCAAAAAAAAAAAAAAAAACCAACCAGATCCAGAAAGTTCATGCAACTTTAATATTTAAAATGTGACAGAAAACAGCCATGGGCAGAAGGGGAGAGAGAACCTGACCCTGACCCACAAATGGAGAGACAAGTGCAGGTGTGAGCGCCTAGGTGACAGGAGCTCAGAGAAGGCTGTGGGGTGGGTCTGAGCTGGTGTTCTGGGCTCTGGGCTCAGATCTGAAATGGAAAGATGCGACAGTTCCTCTTCCCCCATCCCCGTCCCCCTCCACTCCCCCCACCCTCGCTGCTTCGTCCCCAGAGGCTGATGAGCGGAGGTCCCTGAGGCACCCCGAGGAGGCTCAGACATCTCATCTCGGAAAGAACCTGCGCCAGCACCCCCTCCTCTGCTCCCAGGTCCCAGCCGCTCAGAGCCACCCCGAGCATTTCACCGCTGCCCTGACTGGCCCCCGCACCCGCTCCCGCAGCAGACACCGCCTAGGCACAGAGATCCGGGGTGCATGGAGCCGACCCCAGGCGGCGGCCTCTGACTCCCCGAGCCGCCGTAGCAACAGTTTTCCAGCGGGAGAAGCGCCGCAAACGCCTCCCGGGATGACGCTCAGCAGGACCGCGGGCGCCAACGCCAGGGACCTGGGAGGAGACTGGCCGGGCCCACGGCGGGCAGCAACGGGAGATGGGGCCAGGAGCAAAGACTTCCAACGCGGGCCTCCAGAGATCACGCAGAAGGAGAAACTTCTCCTCGAGGGCGCGGGCCAGGGTGCGCGTCCCAGTGCAGGGGAGCAGCCCTGAATCCCCCGGGCAGGTGGTGCGGGCCCGCCAAGGGAGCCCGCGAGGGGACTGGAATGGTGGCCGGCCCGCTCCCCGATGCGGTGGGGGTGGCAGGAGCAGGTCTTAGCCGGGGAGCGCGCGAGGGTCGCTCGCGCCGAGGGTCCCACGAAGGGAAGGGGGAGGGTCTCTCTCGGCCCCGTGGGACACGGCGAGGGCAGCGGGCGGGGAGCGGACCTCGAATCCAGGCCCCAGCGGGACGCGGCGATGCAAACAAAGTTGCGGGCGGAGAGGCTCGGTCGGTGGGTGCCCGCGTCAGTGCGCCCGCCCGCGGCGCGCCACTACTTACACGAAGACCCCGAAGAGCAGGGCTCGCACCCCGATCTCGATGGCCAGCTCCCGCATGGTACGGCCGGAGCAGCTCCCGCGGCGGCGGCTGGTGCTGTCCGCGGCTCCCGCAGCTCGGCCGGCGCCGGCTCCCCAGACCCTGGGCGACGAGGGAGGCGCGCTCCAGGCCGCGGGCGGGGGAGGAGGCGGGCGCCGGGCGGGGGCGGGCGGGAGCCGGGGAGGGCTCAGCCCAAACCTCCCGCCTCGGGTCCCCGGGATCCCGGGCGCCGCGCCGGACGCTCCAGGCACTTCGGGCCCCGCGTCCCCGCGCGGAGCGGAGGGCCCTTCGGGGACTCCCGGCTCCGTCTCGCCGGGCACCGCCTCCGCGGCTGGGCCCGCGCCGGGCGCCGGCGGCCCGGGAGGGGAAGCCCGGGGAAGCCCCGCCGCCGCGGCCGCCGCCACCGCCTCCCCTGCGCGCGCCGCGGCTCCCCCGCCAGTGGGCGGCCCCTGGGCCCCGCGCCCGGCAGCGCGCTCGCTGGGCTCTGCCTGCGGCCGCCCTGCGTCTCCCCGCTCCGCTCCGGCTCCCGCTCTGCCGCCGGCCCACGCGCGCACGTGGGCATGTAGTACACGAGCGCCCGGGGGATTCTCCTGGGCAGGGTCCCCTCTGTGTCTGCCGGGGAGCGCTCCTTCCCTCCCGTGTTCTACCCTCCCTGCACCTTCCAACCTGAAATTCTTTCTTTTCTCTAGGAAGTTCCCCCGAGATCAGTCGCGGGCTTCGTTCGCTTTGCTCTCAGGAGATGCCAGCCAGGCTCCACAGCTCGGGCACAAACTGAGGGCAAAGGTGAGCCTGGTTCTCGGCCATGCCACCAGCGCCAGGTGGCCCCCTGGGGACGGGATCCACCCTCTCCCACCGCTGCCTAGCCCGCCCTGCCCCTCACCCCGGGCCGCTTTGGGCTTTGGGCTGCTGCGCTTGGGAAGAGCAAAAGAGCGCCTGGCTCAGTTCCTGCCAGCGGCGGCGGTCAGGGTGGCTCATCGCTGACACAGCACTCAGCCAGCCGCCAGCCAGGAGCAGGTAGAACCAGGAGCCTCATCCACTGGCTTCAGAGCCAAAAGCCCAACCCTTGCCGGTGGCCTGGGGGTCAGAACCTCAAGCCAGAGCCCAGCAGGGGCTTGGATTTGCTTTCCCCAAACCTACCAGGATTATGAATACTTTTCTTAGAATTTGAACTTCTCCACTTCACTATTTAAACCAAATAGACACTGAAAATGCAAAATTCACAATATTTTATAACCATTAGGTTGTTCCTGGGGAGCCCATGCCTCTCCTGGATTTTAGGAGAGACCCAACCAAAATTTCGTGGGCAGAGGAAACGGATTAGAGGGTGGTTCCTGGGACTGAGGGACTGTATCCCAGACTTAGGTTAAAGAGGGAATAGGGAGAAAGGAGACTTAGGAGGAGGGCCCTGCCCTCAGCAAAATGCAAACAGGATACCTCCAAAGGAAACCGTGACAGATCCAAGATGCCTGAACCAAGATACCTCAGAGTCTAGAAGCAGACAGGGGAGGAGAAATCCAGGCTCTGTATGGATGGGACTCCAACCTGGAGGCACCGCAGGCAGGAACTGCATCTGCTTTGCTCATCACTGTGTACCCACTGCCCCCGCACACTGTGAGTGCTTGGTTAGTATTTAGTGAATGAATGAAAGAGTATGTATCCCACCGAGCACATGGGGTGTCAGGTGCAGGTGGAGTAGGAAGGACCTGGAGGGAGGAGGTATGCTTCTGTCTCCTCTGTGTCTTGGGCCAGCAGCTACCCTAGACACAGCTGGACCCCCATGGGTTAGCTGTGGTGTAGGAGAGCCCATAGGCAACCTAATGAATTCTAATGACCTGGATCTGAGATTGTCAGGTGGCCATACTCCAGCAGGGGATACTGACAACAGCCCCTGATACTGGGACATCACTTACCTATAAGCTGAGTGCAGCCCGTGCAAAGCTGTGTGCTGTGCGCTAGGATTCATAATCCATCTCTGCCCTCAAGAAGATGAGGAGCCAGGAAGACACATCGGGGAACTATGCAAAGCAGTACCAATAAGTCCCAACGCAGTGCTTCAGAAAACTGGATCACTCAGAGGTCAGAAGTCGAGCTACATCTTCGGTCTGAAGTGTCCTGAGGACATAGTCTCATAGAGGGAAGTTGGCTTTTGTAAGGCAAAGAGGGAAAGCAGAAAGACAGGATATTCTTGGCAAGGGCCAGAGGGTAGGTGCAAGGGGGCAGAAGATGGAAGGAGTTTGGAGGGCACAGTGGGTCAATCCCACTGGCAGAGCAGTTAAGTTGGTGGAGGGAACCTAGTTGTGACAGTCCTGCCCACCACGATCTGTTACTGGGATTGCAAAATTAGAATTGTTTGTATTAGAGCTATCTGGAGTGGGAGTTAGAAAGGGCATGTGACTTTATTGCTGTAGTCATTCAGGAGTGACTTTGAAACACACAGATCTAAAGAGCTTCCCAATTCAACCCATTTGATGCTTGAATTTATTCTATACTATCCCCTCTAAGTGATCATCCTATGCAGGTTGCAAATCCTGTCACTGTAAAGGCATTCACCCTTGAGGGACCATGTATCCTTTTCATACAGCTCTGCTGAAAATGCATCCTTATCGGAAATTGCCACATGCCATCCTGCAACTTCTACCAGTGCATTAGTCCTGTCCCACCAGCCACACAGAACTGATACAGTCAGCACTTCAGTGGTAGCAAACACCAGATGGCTCAACCTAAAATTATTTAAGAGAAAAGAATTGCAAAGTCCAGTGGGTGATCAGATTTCAGGCAGAACTAAATTCAGAATACAAGCAACGTTATCCAGACCTGGTTCTTCCCAACTCTCTGCTCTGCACTGTACTGGCTTCCATCTCGGGCTCCTGGTAATTTCAACATAAGTGCAAGAATTCCAGCTTTATATCCTCTCAGGTTTAAGTCTGGCAAAAACGACCTCTGCCTAAGTCCCAGCACTTCTAGCAAAAAGGTGTCATTGAATGTCAGTGTTGCTGCCAACCCTGAACCAGTCACTGGGACCAGGGAGTCATGACAGATTGATTGTCTCGGGCCTGAGTCACATGCTTCATCCCCACCCAAAGCCCCTGACTGAGAATGGAGGAGAAGTAAGCGCACAAATAACAGGCTGATAATTTGGAGCAGGGAAAACGTTTGATGGGAACATAAACAACCAAGGGCCATCTCCTTCCCTGTGCCACAACTGTACAAATTGGAGACAACTATGTTCTTGTCCAACCCCAAGATCTTTAACCAGTAAAACAAATTTATTCTGGACCCTTCATGATAAGGCTGCCAATTTCTGCCATCATCGCTGCAGACTTGCAGGACTGTCTTTAAACAAAACTGTCAGCCCTGATGCTTGTCTTCAGCTGCCCAGTCTTTTCTTTCTCCAGTCCCTTCGGCAGCCCTGTCATCTGCCTTAATGATCTCCTTTTCCGTTTACCAAAGCCTGCTGTCGAGGGAAGGCTCTAGCCTCATTCATTATATAAACCTGATCAGGATATTCAGTGGGCTCTCTCCCACTGAAGAATCTTTAATTTAAGCCAGTTCCCTGTTGAAGGGAAGACTGGCTTTGATCCCCCTTAAAAGGGCTGCAGATGGCATCTTCAGTGCCCCAAATCCCAAAAATCAGGCAGCCACCCCATGCATTCGGAAGTTCCAGCAGCTGCCCAGCTATGAACATGTGCCAAGTAGGGAGAGCCCTCCAGAAGTGTCACGTTGCTGCACCAGCAGGTAAATGAGTTTATGGGGAATGAAGAAGGAAAGGCAGGTTAGGTAAAGTGACTCAGCTGAGCACCCAGGTGCCAGGCTTGACAGACCCCACTGAGTCTTCTTAAGATCCTCATGGGGTGTGATGAGTTCCCTAATGAAGGAAGCATGGGTCAGAGCTTCCAGCAGCCTCAGAAGTGCTCCAGCATAAGAAACGAAATAAACACGTCAGTCCCTTGCCTAGACACGCTGAACACCGTGGCTGTAACTGTGACACTGGTCTTTGAAAACTCAATTCAGAATTGAGACACTCATCGAGTGTAGCTTCCTTCAATGCTTATGTGGCCACACACAGTTTCAGAGCACCACTTTGGGGAAATCTCTCACATTTCACATTGAGCTTATGGGCTTGCCAGGAAAATCAACTTTGCTCCTCTATAGCTGTGCCTCTGTTGTTGGATTATTTTTTTAGCCCCCAAACTCTGTTGTCCAGCATGGACAGCGCAGGATTACCCACCAGACTTTTGACTGTTTCCAAAAACCAAAGCTGCCTACAGAGAACAGAGACTTACAATTTGTTATAATCTCATTTCCAAAAGCTACACTTTGTATCTGGCTGACACCTACGTAACTGTTCGAGGAGTGTGTCCCGGCAACAGGCAGCCAACACAGTGACACTTGCCCACAGAGACCCACACACCCAGGCTTTCTGCCGTGGCTGCCTGCTACCAACTAGCTGATGTGCCTAAAGGTGCAAGATGGATTTCTTCTCTCCACTTCAGCCTGGTCCATGAATGTCTTTCACAGTGGTCTCAATAAGTATCTGTCTGCTTGACAGCTTGAGGGACACAGAACTCACTCACCACTCATTTCATTTCCAGAGAGATCTATTGTTGTTTGAGTAGAGACAGATTTGCCTGTAGCCATGGGTCCAAATGCACTTTGGGGACCACACAAAATAAATTTAATGTCTATTCTTCTACAGTGTAGCCCTTTAATTATTCTACGACTACAAAAAGAGAGAGAGGTGGATAAATAGAACCAGAGAGAGTGAAAATGAGAGAAAGAGCTAGAGAGCAGAGACCAGGGGAAAGGAAGGGAGAGGGTTGGGGGGGAGAAAGAGAGAGAGAGAGATCCTTTTCTTTTCCAAGCTAAATATTCTCAGTTCTTCCATTTACTTTCAAGCAGTAATATTTATAAGACCCCTGAGAATATGGCACTAGATCCGACATTGACATGCTTGAAGCCAAATTCCACATAATAAAGGTAATTTTCCTACTTCCAGGGAAGCAGTAACACATATTGACAGTAAATTAACCCTCTCATATCTTTAGAGTAGGCGTTATTCATCCAAGGAGAAAATGTATGAATTGATGAAGTCTTCAGGAAAAAAAAAAAAATGATACTTCATTTCTCAGAAAAATTTCAGTTAGGAACTTTCTTTCCTAGCAGGATTTTTGTGGATCGTTTTCAAATTCATCATGTGAAAAGTCAGAGAATCACTTCCTTTACTTCATCCAAACAGAGCTCTCTGGGAGTCGTGAGCAGGATTCTCATTGCCATAGATGCTGTGGCACAAACTAGAATCCTGGAATATCAGGGCAAGAAAATTAAAATAAAGAAGCCTTTGTGCTTAGTGCGCAGTGAGTTCTGTTTTTCCTCATTATTTGCTGGCAGTCCAGGGCCTTGCAAAGACCCCCAGTGGGCGGGCGGGACTGGAACCCCGGGCTCCCTCACACACGGTCCTCTGCTCTTTTACAGCACCAACTGCACGTGGGGTGGCAGCTCATGGTGGTTTTGATTGGCATTTCCCTGCTGGCCAGTGAGGTTGAGCATCTTTTCACGTGCATTTTGGCCATTCTTCATCATTTTTGTGAAGTACCTATTCATGTCTTTTACCTATTTTTAAAACTGAGTTGTTGCTTATTATGATTAATTTGAAGAAATATAATATATTCTGAACGCTGGCCTTTTGTTAGTTATACGTATTACGAATTTCTTCTCTCCATCTGTGGCTTAACTTTTCATTTTCTTAGCAGTGCCTTTCAAAGAGCACATGCTTTTACTTTTGATGAAGTCCGATTGATCAATTTCTTCTTTTATGGTTGTTCCTTTTGTGTCCTGTGAAATCCTTGCCTACTCCACATTTAGAGATTTTCTTCTACATTTTCTTCTAGAAGCTTTTATAATATTAGCTTTTGTATTTAGGTCTATGTTATATCTCAACTTAATTTTTGCCTATGGCATGAAGTAGAGCTGAGGTTCTTTTTGTCATAAAGATATCCAGGTATTCCAGTATTACCTGTAGAAAAGACTATGTTCACACTGAATTGTCTTGACACCTTGGTGAAAACTGACAATTAGTGTGGGTCTCCTCGATTCTTTTTATTTTTTCCATTCATCTTTTGAGTCCTGCTCTGTGAGAGCCAACGCCAAGGGACTTGTACAAAACACTCATAGCAGCTTTATTCGTAAAAACCAAATACTGGAAACAACTCAAATGCCCATTAACAGGAGAATGAGTAAAATAACAGCATGTTCATGCAATGGAATACTACTCAATAATAAAAAGGAGTTACCGATATATATAAATACATGAATAAATCTCAAAAGTATTATTTTAAGCAAAAGAACCATACATAAAAGAAAGACATACCATATCTTTCCATTTATATGAGTTCTAGAAAAGGCAAAAGTGAACAATGGTGATGGAAAACAAAATGTTGGTTACCTCTGGGTGGAGACAAAAATGGAGCATAGGGAATTTCTGAGGTGTTGGAAATATTCTGTACTTAATTGAGATGCTGGTGGCATGGATGCATACATTTGTCAATATCCATCCAACTCTACACTTTAAATCTGTGATGCTATTGTACGTAAATTATATCTCTCTTTTTTAGAAAAGAGGAAGAACAAAAGGGAAAAAAATAGGTCACAGGATGTGAAGGGAAGATTCTCAGTGAGTTCTCCCAAGCAAACCATGCCAGCTCCTCAATTCATCCAAGTATTCTACCTGCCACAGGGTTAGATGCACTCTGCAAAAAAATGCTGTTTGTTTCACAAAGACCACAACTACAAGGTTGCTTCCAGAAAATATTTAGAAGCTGCTCAAATGCTCCTTGCAAGGAGACACTCAGACAACAGTATAAATTGTTTCCCCGAAAACATACACACTCTGAAAAAGGAGCTTATCCCAAAAGGGTGGTCAAAAATGTAGTATTCTGTTCCTCGCTGCACCTGGTTAGAGGAATCAAGAGGCATAAGCCAATCTATGTCGCTTTTCCCACTGCACACGTGCTAAATGCTAAAAGTAATCAGAAGCTTAGTATCTCTGAGTTGGACAGATTTCTGGCACCATCCACCCAACCTCTCTCCAGACCAGAGTCCCTTCTCTGATATTCCTGCTGGATTCAAATCTGACCACTGACCTGACTGGTGAGGTCAATACTTTGCAGCCCATTCTTTTGGGACAACTCTTCATTTGTTTTCAAGTTCTTAGCCATCATTAACTGGCAATCTTCTTCCTAGTATCTTTCATGTGTTGGTCACTTTCTTACCTTCAGAAGAAGGAAAGGACAGCTCCACATAGCTGCCACCCCTAGGTTCTCCTTAGGGGCCAGGGAGGCAAGACTGTTCCCTCGAGCCATCCTTTTTCCTCAGCACCGCTTCTTGCCTTTTATGTGCTGCAAAAATATTCACCAAAGATAAGAAAAATGGCCTCTTTTATGAAAGAGGATCCTCCAGGTATTCACTGCTCTCCTGGGAGTGAAGTCGGCTGCAGAGCCAAGGGATATCGGGAGAGTTAGGAAGGACTGCTTAACTGCAAAACGTCAGCCCTTGTGAAAGGCTGCTCTTCCACCATCATAGCGCATTCGTGTAGGGAACGCAGGGCTTTCCTGCTCCAAAGATCCCCTTTTAAAGTGCAAAATCTCCCACAGGGAGTCCTGCATTCAGCTGTTTATCAATGTTTTATTTTTCATATGTCAATTTTCTGTTCACAGCATACTCCATGTATTATCTTGTTTGACCCTCGCCAGGAGCTCGTATGGTAGGGAATGTGTTATTTGTATTATTATTATTTCCACCTTTATTTTTGGGAGATAAATCTCAAGCAGTTGCACGGTTTGCCCAGTTCCACCAGAGTTGGAACCAATGGGCAAGTCTTCCTCCCATGACAGGTCCAGTGCTCTTTCCGGATGCCAGGGCACCTGGTCCTCACTGTTCAGGTGGAGACAGTGACTGAAGGCAGAGCGGAAAGAGGACACAGGATCAGTGCCTAGGAAAGGTCAGAGGAGTGCGTGGGCCAGGGCATCGGGGGTGAGGAGATGGAGTCGATGATAGGAAGGGGTGGCCAGGCGCACCGCCACCATCTCCATGTGCTCCACAGTTGGGCCAGGCCTCTCTGTCCTAGAGAACCTTGCACACACCAGGTGTTCAGAGCATGCTTGTGGCTGCCACAACCTCTCCACGCCTTCCAGGCTGGTGGGTGAACCAATTAGGATTCCTCTAGCGGCAACTGATAGAACACCCGACTCAAATTGCCCCGAACAACACTGTCCAGGGAGGTACTCTGGATCCCGTTCAGCTTGATCTTGGGCTCAAACAATGTCATGGAGCCTCGGTTTCTTCGGTGATGTCACTCCATACCACCTCTCTGTTGTTTCCGTATTCAGACTCATCGTCCCCTTGTGGGGCAAGTCTACACTGGCAGTCCTAACTTACAGCCTCTCAGGTTCAAGTTCATCAGAGAATTAAACAGAAAAAAGAAAGAAAAAATATATATATACACACACATGTGCGGACATATATTTTTTTCCAACAGCTCCTGCAAAAATGAGATTTTCTCTGATTAGAGCAGCTTGGGTCCTGTGGCAATTGTGACTGGGGGTTTGGGGTGTAATTATGCTGATTGGGTTAATTCTGGGTCAGAGATTCATCCCTGAAACCAGTGGTCCCCAACCTTTTTGGCACCAGGGACCAGTTTCATGGAAGACAATTTTTCCACAGATTGGGGGTTTGGGGATGATTCAAGCACATTACATTTATTGTGCAGTCAAACCTCTCTGCTAACGATCATCTGTATTTGCAGCCGCTTCTCAGGGCTAGCATCACCGCCTCAGCTCCGCCTCAGATCATCAGGCATTAGATTCTCATAAGGAGCAGCAACCTAGATCCCTTGCATGTGCAGTTTACAGTAGGGTTTGTGCTCTTATGAGAATCTAATGCCACCTGATCTGACAAGAGGCAGAGCATATGCGGTGACGTGAGCGATGGGGAGGGCCTGTAAATACAGATCAAGCTTTGCTCACTCACCACTCGCCTCCTCCTGTGTGGCCCAGTTCCTGACAGGCCACAGACCGACACTGGTCCAAGGCCCCAGGATTGGGGACCGAAACCTCAAACCAAACGAATAGAGAAGGGACAGATCCTTAAGCTATAGTCACCTGCTGTTACCAGAAGAAGGGTAAAGGGATATTGGGGAGGCAAATTTCAAATGCCCACCACACAGATCTCACTAGAAGGCAATCACCATTAGAACAAAACTTTTGTTATGGTCACTGCTATGCACCCTAGAAAAATACCTGGCACAGAGCAGGAACTCAGCAAATATGAATATTTATCATATGAACAAATAAATGAATGAACTTCAAGCATTGGGAGAATCTGCTAACTATGGCATTACATGATTTTTTGTAGCTCGTCTCTTCCTTTGTTCAAACAAGGAAGTTGGGTCCACAGCTACATCCAGTGGCCATCCTTGTTCATGTCCAAGTCACCTGTCTGAGGGCCCATTTGCCATTGAATTTAAAGCAGACAGCACATTGTTATTTTCCACCAGCGTGCAGATGACACTGATGAATTTCACAAGTTAATGTGTATAGTAAGACTGCATCTTGGCGCCCACCTTCTGAAAGTCCTTCCCATTCTTTATTCTCCCTCAAAGATATTAAGAGTCTATTGCTGGGGAACGACATGTTCAGAGCAGTGATGGATGGAAGTACGTACACCTTGACACAGTGGCCCCAAACAGCACCGCCAATGGCCAACGGAGCATAGACTGCCTGGATTTTCAAAGCTATTTCCCTCTGGATGTACCACCTTTGCAGACACAGAACGTAAAACTGCCTCTCTCCTGGGGACAGAGGTTGCCTTAGCTGACTTGCTACTAACCAACCTCTCCAAACATGACTCCCAAAGCAACAGAGTTCTCTAACCACAATGTTTATATAATGCTGAGATTTTAGAGAATATATGAAACCCCCAGAAATTGTTTGTAAAATTTGGGGTATTTATGTTTCTGTTAAGTCCATAGTTTTTCATATGATTCTCAGAAAGCTTCATAGAAAGTAAATCAAGAGTCTCCTCTTTAATAATTTTCGGATCAAACTCCCTATGAACCCAACAAGGGGTGACGAGCTGCAATTCCAGCACTCTACCCCTGATGCATTAAATGGCACTTTTTTTTAATGGTTCCAGCTGGATAACAGAGTTCCTGCCATGATCAGACTTAGAACCAGGTCCAGCCAGGCATCTGGCCCAGTCCACCACAATACTCAACTCGGCAAGCAAGGGCCCCTGCACGTGACGAAGAGCAGTGAAGTGACATGGAGCAGGGTCATCCAGGGCACCCGGAAGGCTGGCATTTCAGGACACAGTCTGGAACCAGGGCTCTCTTCCCACAAGAAATGACCTGCCTCCCCAGGACAGGTATCCCCAGGGCTCTGTCCTGTGCCGTCCACATGTTCTTGCCTCATCTCCTCCGTTAGGACCTTAGAGACATCTGTGTGAGGTTCCCGAGACTGGGTCAGAATAAGGATGACCAGTGCAGACAAAGAATTGGCTTCTGATGGATGACTAGCCACCGATGATCACTTTCTTGGAGTCTCGTGGCTCAGGGATAGTGGACATCTATTGCTCTGCCACTCAGGCCAGCATCAATTTGCCCTTTTTATGCCAATAGTCCCTAATCTTCTGGGGACCACTGTGGTGTAAGGCCTAAAATTGGAGTGACTCACTCCCTCCTTGCCCTCTTGTGATTCATGTGCATGACCAGAAATTGCCAGCAGGCAAGAGTGGCATCACTAGAACAAAGCTGACCCCTTCCCACCTTACCTGAAGCTCACCTCATTCAATTCACAGGTCTGTTTTATAACTTTCCTGGACACAAGATGTTCTGACACTTGAGTAATAAGTGATATTCACAAGATGTTTTCCCCTTCTCCACGCAAAGGGCGCTAATGAGGATGGGGGCCATAGCTCCCTTCTCCCCAACCTTTGTCAAGTCAGTAAAGCAACCATCCTCCCCCTTCCGAGTTCCATAGCATCCTTAGGTCTGAACACCAACAACTTCTTTAACCTGCACAGGGAAAAAGCAACATGGAGATGTGGTGACCTCAGCCATGCCAACATGTCTTTGGATCTATCCTGCTGAGTGGAATAGGAAAGTTAATACATAGGCCAAGGTCCCAGGTGGTCCACCAGGCAGGACAGCCAGAGAGATCTCTTTAATCACTGACAGCCATCGCCACAGTGGCTGGAGAGGTGAATGGGTCAGCCACTGGTCACCGACTGAAATTCCAGGTAGGAGAACACCCCTACTTGTGAGTTCAAACCATGCAGACCTGTTTTGTCCCTGACTTTTTAATTTAAAATATTTTAAATTTATGGACTAGCACAGTGAACATCCATATATCCTCACCTAAATTCACCAAACATTAACATTTGCCACATTTATTTTATTCTCTCTCACACACACATCAGTATTTGTGTATGTGTCTTTGTCTATATGCATTTCTTTCCTGAATCATTTTATGACACTTCACCCCTAAAAACTTCAGCATAAGTCTCCTAAGAATGTTTTCCTATGTAACAAACTTATTATATAATACCTAAGAAAAATTAACAATAATTCCATGACATTATTCAATATCCAGTTCATTTTCAAATTTCTGCAGGTGCAGGTAAACTGGGGTAGGTCTCAGTGGCAGAAAACAATCCAAATTATTTTATAATCTATATAGGATTGCATTTAGTTATCATGCACATTGCATTCAGTTATTATGTCTCTGCAACCCCTTTTAATCCCCTCTCCCATTTCTGTTTGCCGTGACATTGAAATCTTGAAGAATCCAGGCCGCTTGTCCTGGAGAGTGCCAAGACTGTCAAACCAACATTCTAGATTTGTCTGATTGTTTCCTCCTGGTGTCACTGAACTTGTTCCTCCACCCTCACCCCCCTGGGTAATCCCATCGAACTGGGAGTTTTGTCTGCAGACTTGATTTGATTCAGGATAAGCATTTTGGACAATAACACTTCATAGAGGAGTCTGAGCACTTCACATGGCACCACATCAGGAAGCCCGTAATGCCAGGCTGTCCCTTTATAGATGATGCTAAATTTGATGACATGATGAAAGTGATGACCGTCAGGTTGCTACACATTTTTTCCTTTGTAATTAGTCAATACACAGAGTGGTTTTGACTGTCAGCCCAGCATCCAGGACCTGCCCAGCTTCAGGTGCTGAAGACCTTCGGCCCGCAAACTCAGCCTTGGCCACGAATCAATATTCATCAAGCCAAAGAGCAAACAGGAGCCCTAATCCCAGCAGCCATGATAAGGAAAAGGAGTTGGGGGTGGCAAGGAATTAATGTCACAGACATAAGACTGAAGTATAGCATTCGGGCATGAACCCAGGCCTGGCATGTCCCCCGGACCAGAGCCTGGAGCCCAGCCTTCACCGTGTGTGCTCAGTCCCCTGTCCCAGCTACAGGACCACATTCCAGCTTTCCTGCTGGGAGTGGAGCCCTTTCTTTGACCCCACATCCTGGACAAGTGCCTGAAAATCCCCTACCACTGCCAGCCGCTCTTCCTGGGTGGTGGTGGTGAAATGGCCACAGAGACACTTAGAGGAGGTGGCCAAAGGCTGTGGCATGTACTGTCTAACATGTTGGTTAAGACCCAGTTATGCTCCCGGGTGAGGCCCCATTTGCACACCCCCAGCCACCCCTGGGCACATATTTACACCCTGAAACCCAATCTCTGCCATCCATGGGCTGACAAGGACTGGCACTGCCCAGAGGTCCCTGCCCCACCCATTAGTGGGCTCAGATCTCTCAGCCCAATAGCTGCCCACCCTCTTCTTCCTTGTCCTCCCTCCGTGACAGCCACATGCAACCAGAATTTTTGCAGCCAGGAGTCTGCCTGATCTGGGTTCAAACCCGCACTTTGCCGCCACAAGACCTCATGCACATGGCTCGATCTCTCTGACCCTCAGTTTCTCTAATTAGCATCTCTAAGCTAGTACTTACTTTCGTTCTTGGTTTCAAATCCAGATCCTGAGGAGTCTTTTTGGTTCCAGGGAACCCACTGGAAGCATCAGAGAGAAATCCAGCTGTTCCTATTTGACTCCAATGCAAGTAAATTTTAAAAATCACCCAAAGAGCTTGCAGATCTCTCAGTAAAAGCCAGTCCCTCCCCACCAGGTTATTTTTGTTGTTTTTATTGTAAACATAATTCCAGAGAGTTACTAGTAACCGAGAAAAACTGGGGGAAGTTGGACTTCTACGGGAGATAGATGCTGTATATCCTGTGCATCAATTGGCTTGTTTTAAAAAAAGGGAACATGAGTCTACACAATTCTTCACTGTTTTCTGCCAAATCCTATGAACATCGTATAGACAAAAAGACACCCTCTTCCCAGAGGGGAAAATTCCTCATTTTTAGCCTTTCCTCAACAATGCCATTAGAACCAGTTAATAAATTTGTAGAGTGAAGAAGGAAGAGCACATGCTTTACATTAAAACGCAAAGGGATGCGGTCTTGACGGAACCCTTAGAGTCCCACAGACCTAGATTCAAACCCCAGCTCTGCTGCTCCTTCACTGTGTGACCTTGGGCGGGTGACCTACCCTCTCTGTACTTCAGTTTCCATAAATGGTGATGGTAATTACAGCTGCCTCTCAGAATATTTGGGGCACCCAGCGAGATGAAGTATGTAAACACTGAGCACAGAGCATGTGGCACATGGCCAGTGCTTGGGCAGCAGAGCAGCAGGTATTATTTTGGCAATAATTTTGTTGTTGGGAGCAGAGCTGATGGGTTGAAAGCCTGTGCCACCCAGCCACCTTGGTGATGCTCAGCAGATCCTTCTGCAGTTTGGCTTTGCCTCTGTGCCCATCTGCCTCCCCTGGAGCTGGTAAGCTGGAGGAGGAAGGGGCTGGCATTTCTGCAGGCTGCATGCTAGATGTCAGGGTTTCAGACCTCATCCTGGGGGTTCTAGTGAAGCAGGTGGTGTTGTAAAATATATTTTAACCACTTCAAAAGCTGTAATAAGAAAGAACATATGACTGCCTGGGTTGTATACCAAATCTTAACACATCAGAGATGGCCAGTGTGTGAACTGGTGCAGCCATCTAAGCTCATTTTTGTGTAAACTTTGTGTCTTCCATCTCTGCATAGGTCTGACCTTCACAAAACGGTAACAATGAATGGAGGTGTTTTTAAAATTCTGGCCTCTGCACATCAAATGCACAGATGAGGACAGCACTCACTTCCCAGTGCATGCCCTTGTCGCTTTGAAACAGTCAGCTGTGCAGCGCAGGTGGCTGTGTGGACATTTGCACCATGCAAACCCTGCAGCTGTCCCAGCAGGAGAACACTGGACACTGGGGCACGTTTCA
This sequence comes from Avahi laniger, assembly GCA_963575035.1. Classification (NCBI taxonomy): domain Eukaryota; kingdom Metazoa; phylum Chordata; class Mammalia; order Primates; family Indriidae; genus Avahi; species Avahi laniger. The sequence continues at coordinate 10,569 of CAUYSK010003940.1, read as the reverse complement.
CTTCTCTCGAAAGGTTCCGCGGCATTTTGCTTATTTAAGATTTGTAGAATGGAAGTGGTTATTAGATTTTATTAAGGATTCAATTCTGAAAACAATTACTACCCATCTCTTATGCATCTAGAACAGCTGAATTGAAGAATACACACTGTGATCACAAAGCAAGGTCTCAACAAATACATATGTACCTGTCTGAAAACAGAATTTTTTTGTCTTCTGTTCAATCCAAACAATGTCCAGAAGTAAAGGGGATGCTGAGAGGAAGATGAAGCAGCATCTGTGAGGCACAATGATGCCTTAGTTCGGGTTCCTCCAGAGGCCAGTCCTGAGATATGGGAACAGGTGCTTGGAGCTTATTTGGGAAGCGATTGCAGGAAGCCGGTGGGAGAGTGAGCAAATGAGACAGAAGGAAGAAAGGCGGTGCAAGGTGCATTTCCAGCTAGTTACGATTGTGGGCAGGCCAGACTCAGGCCCGCTGGGGAACTACAGCCAACAGTGTCTCAGACTCACCCTCTCCCCCAGCCACACCTGGAGCCAGAGTTTCCATCCACCAACTTGCGTCAGTTAGTGGAAGGCCACTCCTGGGGAGCCCAGGAGCCAAGTCCTGGGCACATCTGGCCAAGCAGATGACAATGGCCAGCGAAAGCCCTCAGCAAATCATGGCAGGTGATTGCAGCTGACAGCTGAGAGACTGGCACACGAGAGGTGGTGAGTACTGAGGCGTGAGGTGGGGCAGGGGTGGGTAAGGCTGAGGTGTGGACAGTATTCTCTACCGTTTTTAACAACAGCTAATAATTTGCCAGACACCTTACCTACACTACCTCGGGTATCCGTACACCAATCCCGTCAGAAAGGTACTATTTCTATCCCCATTTTACCAATGAGGAAACTGAGGCTTCGAGAGGTTAAATAACTAGCCTGTGATGTCCTCCAATAAACTACAGATTCAGTATCCAACCTGCAGCTATCTGACTTCAAAATCTTTGCCCTTACTCACTCCATCATCAGTTCTCACTTGCTCTCACGTATGATGCTAACTAATTGGTTACTTCATTTTTCTATCCCATGCAGATTAGAAAGAAAACATTCCAGACAGACGGGAGCTGTGTCTCAGTGTGCACGACGACAGAAGCATCTCACCGCAACACTGCACAGCCCAGTGACCAATGCTCAACACAAGCAACCAGGCAAAGGTTAAAGTGTGTTCAGCACTTCGTCTTTTAAAAGGAACATACGGATGCAATGTGGTTTCTGAAAGACTTCCCACGAGAATCATGAGAGATAGTCAGGCTTGCGCTTTGGAAGGGTCTATTTCAATGACCTGGACTACCCATTTCTTGGCAGAGCTGGGCAAATGAGGTGTCACATTCCTTTATCAAAGCTCTAAACCAGCTAGATTGGTTTCAGAACCCAGGAGGAGAAAGGGCTGAAGGGCCAGCCTAGGCAATCCTTTGGGGATTAGCAAAGCCCTGGCTCCAGGCGGAGGGCTGAGGCCGCAGGCGCCGCAGCAACTGGGCTCCACAGCTCCCAGCATCACTGCAGGGGAGGGAAGGCCGGTCTTAGGGAGAGGCTGCAAGGCCAAATTAAATTAAGGGGGGAAAGAGCACGAACAGAAGACACCTCCTTTTATCTTCAAAGCCCTTTTCAGAAAACTGAATTTGCAAACAGCCCAGCCTCCTGGGGAGCACTGCATGAGAGGGCCTCTACCAGCCAGTTTTAAAGAGAGGAGTGAGGTTCAGGCAACTGCAGGGGCCAGAACTAGAAGGAAAATGTTTTCTCTGAAGCAGGTGCTCTGGTCTGACCATTCCCCACACTTCCAGAGAGTTCTACAACTTTGAAAACTCACCCTTCAAAGGGAATAGGTTGGCAATTCCCTTTAGACACACCCTTGAAAACAGGAGGTATACAATACTACCAATTTCATCTTATTTTTTGTTCCTATAGGTTAATTGGCGTGGTGGGGAGGGAAATTCCTACAAGTTGCTCAGTAACAGGCACTGCCTCTAAGGTGCAGATCATCACTACCTAGTGACTCTCATATCCACAGCACTATAAATCCATCAAACAATTAGCAACTGCATATGCCTCTCCCTTGTACATCAAACAAAATCCTCCAGGAGGTCTCCTTCACCCCACCATGGTTCAGCTAACCCTGCGATTACACACTGTAAACAAAGCAAATGCAAAACACAGAGAGCAACATTTAATGCAAAGGACTGAAGCTGACAGTGACATTATCTCTCCATCTCCATCAGCATCATCATTATCTCTGTGCTTTCAAATCATCTAATGGGATGTTTGGTTCTCACCTAATTAAAATACAAAACCACCTGTGGGTTGTGTTAAGGGTTTACTTGTGGGGGAAAATGTGAGGACTTCTAAACTGATGAACTGCATGAGAAAATTCAAGAAAAATTAAGAGCTTGGCCAGTGATTCTGGGAGTTTAGCCGTTTACTCAGCTCATCTCCTGTTCAATGTCGCTCAAGAACAGACTTGGTGTGGGGAGGTGAAAAAGGAGTCATTGCTTTGTATTATTAAAATCCCCCGGTGGAGGATTTGCACACTCATATTCATAGCAGTATTATTCACGATAGCTGAGAGATGGAAGCAACCCAAATGGCCATTGATGGATGAGTGGATAAACAAAATAATATATATACATACAATGGAGCATCATTCAGCCTTAAAAAGGAAGGAAATTCTGACACACGCTACAACATGGGTGAACCTCGAGACATTATGCTAAATGAAATAAGCCAGTCACAGAAGGACAAGAATTGTATGATTATACTTCCAAGAGATACCTAGGATAGTCAAATTCATAGACACAGAGAGTATAATGGTGGTTTTCCGGGGCAGGGGACAGGGAATGGGGAGTCAGTGTTCAGTGGGTCCAGACTTTCAGTTTGGGAAGATGAAAACCTTCTGGAGCTGGGTGGCGGTGATGGCTACACACAATGTGAACGTGACTACTGCCACAGAACTGCACATTTAAAAATGGCTAAAATGGTAAATATCATATTATGTATATTTTACTACAATAAAAAAAAAATCCCTTATGGAAGAGTTTCCCATCTTGCTGTCTTTACATAAACCAAAGAACCAAGCACCACAATGACTCACAACAGCCCTCAAAGCTCATGTTGTTTCCCATTTTACTGATAGCCAGCGTTCTCGCTTGCATTGTTCACGTCCTCATTTCTGTGTTGGAAGCCCCATGAAGCAGACTTTCTACTGGATGTAAGCTGTTGGTGGAAAAAACTGGAAAAAAAAAAAAAGGCCAGTTTATAATAGCATAGTACTCTAGGCTTCCTATTGCAAACATCTGGCAAAGAAACTCCTATGGGGATTTTTCAATATAGAAAACTAAAGGCTTTGATTTTTTTAACTAAAGATTTTAGGCACATATAATATTGTGTTAATAACCTAAGACTGATTTATATAATCTTTCATAATATGCAAAGAATGAAAAGGTCAAACGGGGAAAGTGACTCAGTGTCTTTGAAGCTCCTTGCACATTATAAATTCATCCTTCGTTGCAACGCCGTCACTCATTTCTATCTGGCAGCGTTATTTACTTTCTTCCTTGAGAGACTTGCAGCAGCAAAGAGTTACAGTAAAAACAAAGGAACATGCCCCTTTAAAAACACACAGAAGTGAGATTATTCCAAAAGTGTATTTCACGAGCTAGCTGCATCAGAATCATTAATTGCATATTAAAAATGCAGATGTCCTACTGAATCAGAATCTCTGGGAGTGCAGACCTGGGTCTGCCTTTTATTAAATAAGGTCCCTGGTAACTAAGCAAGGCCTGACAGACGCAAGCTGGTGGATAAGATGAAGTTCGATTTTGGTCAGTAGGGTCGTGTGTCAAAGGCTGCCCGGTGGGGAGCAGGGACGGGGACTCTGAGTCCACAGCTCCCCAGGCCCACCCCAGATGCCCCATCTCAGCTGCCTTATGGCCCCCACATCCCTGTTCCCAATATCTTTCCATATCCTTAGCGCCCTCCACCCAACTTTGATTGGCTTTGAGAGGGACAGTTGACCCCTGTCATCCTAAGGACCCTCAATGGACGAGCACAGAAAGAGTGACGGTAAGTCTGGCACTGGAGCCTCGACTGTGCTCCTGCAGCTTCCCTGACAGCCTCACCATGGGGGGTGTCCTACCCAGAGCCCCCATCTGTCCACCCCTCGCTCAACCAGAGCCCCTACTCTGGGTATGAACCTCAGAGCCAACCTGAACAAGCCCCCCAAACTTGCCTTGCCTTGCTTGCTTTGAGTTGCTACTTCTAGATTGCCTTAAAACTCCCACCAGCAAGTCGTGTAGCCAAAGTATCCTTATAGATAATGTCTCTGACTGTGGGTCACTACAGTTAACCGGGGCTTAAAGTTGCTTTTCAGGAACTAGGGGCAGCTCTTATCCAGTTCAAGCTGGTTGAGAACCTTCAACTGGACCTGCACAAATGCCTGAGAGGTGACCTTTTGATGTCACAAGACCAAAAACTCCTCCCTCAGATCACGCCAAGGCCGCCATTTCCTGAACACACCTTCTCTGGAAAGCCGTGAAGCTTGACCATGTATGTGCATCACCTCGTTTTTCCTCACCTCCTCCATCGCCTTTCCCCATGTCTGGGACCGCCTTGCTCCTCTATCCCATAAATATCCCTAAAACCTCCTCTTCCGGGAGGCGGATTTGAGACCTGTTCTCCCACCTCCTTGCTTAGCTGTCTCATGAATAAACTCTTTCTCTTTTGCAAAACCCATAGAAAATGCTATATAAGTACTTGGAAGTAAATACAGGTACATGTATTTTTTTACATGAGTAAATCACTCACTAAAGTATGAAAAAAAATACTGCCTTAAAGCAATCAAAGGGCGGAAAGAACCTGGCTGGTCACAGGTGCACTCAGGTGGCCGACCAGCACTGGAAACGGATCTCGGTCTTGAGTGTGAGCTTCTGGCCATTGCCTGTGGATACCTTGAGGGCCGTGGCCAGGGGACAGCTGAGTCAGAAAAGGCACCTTCGGGGATTTGCAATGGCAGAAATGGGCCAGGGAGGGCAGGGACAGCCTCAGGTTACCAGCATGCCCGCTCTGCCCCGTGATCGCTCTAAGACAGTATTTGTCATACTTTAGTGAATTATTTACTCACGCAAAAAAAACACATGTACTTGTATTTACTTACAGGTACTTATATAGCACTTTCTGTGTTCCAGACAATCTTCTCAGGGCTTTATAAATAGCAGAGCAGATAAAGCCAAGGGAATCTGTCTTCCATTTGTGTGAAGCTGTTTATATAGGGCACGTATATGTTAACGGCAAAATAAAGCATATCAATAAAAACAAGCAAGGTATTAAACTCTGGTTACTGTTGCCTGTCCTGAGGGGTACTTTCTCTTTGTTGAAAGGGGAGATTAAGAAATGTTTTTTAGAGGTATTAAAGGAAATAGCACAAAACTGATGCTTTCTCGTTGACATAATTGGAACAGAAAGAAAACTGTACAGTGAGTAACTTTCTTATTTTGTGGGTCAATGTCATTTAATGCCACAACAGGGCACAATTGATGGTACCTCTTAGGGAGACAACGTGCTGATAAATTGTTGCCTTTGCACCTACGAGTGCCAGAGGGCAGTTTGTTTTCTCACAGTTTCAACCTCCTCTTGATAACCATGCATGCTGCTGATTTGCTGAAAAAATCTTATCTTTTTCCCTGCAAACTGAAGTCTTAGCCTTAGTCACAGGTTCAGAAAATCTCTACAAGTTGGGTCTAAATGAACTAAGTCTTTGTGCTTGAATACTTCCAATCAATACACAGTCATCAGTTAATACTGGTGTAGGACAGTGGTTCTCAATATAAGTCTCTGGACCAGCAGGATGGGCATCACCTGAGAACTTGTTAGAAATGCAAATTCTCTGAGTCACCCTAGACCTACAGAATCAGAAACCATGGAATAGGGCCTAGCAATCTGTGTTTTAACACGCCCTTTAAGTTTGAGAAAACTGACCTAAAAAAAAAAACAAATTTAGTACACACCATAGTAAAAATTTCATGTCAATTCCTTATCATGAGATAGATTGTTAAGAGCTTATTTGGCATCAAATCCTGGGTCTAGAATTTACTGCCTTTGTGACCTTAGGAAAGTCATTTAACCTCTGTACATTTCAGTTTCATTATCTGCAAAAATGGGAATAATAAGACCTGATATACAGGGTGTTGCCTGGACTGAACGGAATACGCATGCAGAATTCTAACAGTGCATGGAGTGCGACAAATGATCAAGACATTTTTGCCACTGGTATTATTACTGCTATCATCATTATTGGTATAATAATAGCATTTGATAAGGAATTTTTTATATGGGAGGGGATTGTCTCTGAGTCACATGGAAATTCTGAGACAGCAAGAGGTATTCCAACTCAGCAGCTCAGAGGGTAACCAGGAAAGGGCTGTAGACTGAATTCATCTTGTTCAAAAGATGTGATGACTTTTCTTCCCAGTAGCCCACTATTAACCAGAAACATGCAAAACTCCTCACTCTGAAGATCCCCAGAATGTAGACAGGATCCTTTTATTAGACATTTCCACATTTTCATCCAGATTCTTCTCTGATCAAGGGGAGACTGAAAGCGAGTAAGTGGGGAGGACATGGGGTAGTAAGGAAAATGGGCTGGCCGGGGCAGGGACGAGGAAGGAGGTGGGGGCCATTCCTAGGCAGACCCAGCTCCTCCCCTACCACACCCTCTCTCCAAGGCACCTTCTGTAGCCACCATATCCTGCCTTTAAAATGTGCTGCTCTCATGTCCCTGGACACAAATCCTTCCTCGTGTCCTCCCACGCAGGCTGGAATTTTCCAACCAAATCTGTACTAAAACCAAAGGAGAGAGAGAAAAAAAAAAGAAGCTTAAAGAAACCAAAGAGATAAACATAAACCCCAGAAAACCAGCAGTGCTCACTGAGGACTGGGGTTTGATCCTACAATAGCAACTCAATAGTGACCTGCTAATTGATTTTCTCCATTAAACTAGAATTAGAGGACTGTCCAAAGAGAAATGCCAGTAGCCCACGCGGATGAGCAGGATCTTTCTCCCATCTCATCTCAATTTCTCATCCAAACGTACATCTCTTTATCTTTTTCTCACTTGCCCCTTTGGACTAAGTCAGCCAAAGGCAAGGGAGGTCAGGACATTTGGCACAGAGATGACTTGAGCAGATCTGAAGGATAAGAAAGAGTCCATGTGATGGAGGATGAAAATAATTAACCACAACTGAGGTACCTACTATGTGCCAGAAACCTCAATTAATTTGCATAACAAACCAACAAGGCACTAACAGAAACAGCTATTGTTCCTGAGTACTGGCTATGTGCCTACCACTGTCCTAGGCACTTTACATTTTTAATGAACTTAGTTCTTACTACAACTTTGTGAGCTATGTACTATTGTGATGCCCATTTTTCAGATGAGGAATCTGAGAGGTAAAAAAATTAAGAATTGAGGACTAAGTCACATAAAAATAAATAACAGAGCCTGGAGTTGAACCCAGGGACTCTGACTTGAAAATTCACTCTTCGAAGCAATGTGCTTTCTAGGGAGAGAGCGGCAGAGCCAAGGCACAGAGCCTGAGGATGGACAGCTATCCAAGGACAGCTGGGAAGTGGGTGTTGGCTGGAAGCTTCCTTAAATCTTGGGAAAATGATGTGGTTTCATGGTCAGGAGATGGTTTGCATAAGGTAAAGAGAGGACCTCCTGGAACCCGAAGCAGGTGCAGAAAAGAAAACTCAATCGCGATGAAAAAAAGGATTGAGATGTGAAGAAGATGAGCCGCTATATTAGTAGCTACATCAGGAATCTTGGTTGTAAGGAACAGAAACCAAATCTAGCTACCTAAGTAGACTAGCAATTCCTTGGACGGATTTCACAACATTGATAGAGAAGACAAAGAACTGGTCTCAAGAAACAAGAACAAGCAAGGTCTAAGCAGAGAACATACCCTGTGGTCACACCCAAAGAACGATCTGATTGTTCTTTGGCCCCTGGACACTGAACTGTGCCCTGTCCCTGACTCTGCTACCATGGCTGTGAGTTATCTCTGTGTCCCTCACTGGTGTCCCACACTCCCAGCTGGCGCATCAGATTGGCTGAGTGTGGGCCAGGGACAAGGCCCCATTCAGCTTCTAGAATCTCTGGCAGAATCCTTTCTGCCACCAAGATTCACACAACACGGGATCCCGTCCCATCTCCTCCCAAACCCAGGGCATCCAAGGGAGCGGCCAGGGCTAACTTGAGCAAAGACGCCTCTCTGCCAGGGTGGCTGGGAGCCCAAAAACCAGCTAGCCTGGATGTGGAAGAATAAAGACAGCTGGAAAGGTGTCCAAGAGAGAGGGGAACCAACATGTCTTCTGTTTCATTTGATATTTTAGCTTTAAAGACATCTGTTTTCAACATCTTTTTCCTTGGCAGTCATCAAAGCCAGCCTTGTGAAAAGGCCTCCTTTACTCAGGAGAGCTTCAAGACCTTGAGGTCTCAATGCCATCCAGGTAACAAGGTCCTTGCTACAAGTGATGGAGGAGCAGTGGCCGATGAAGATGGCCAACTGCTCCTGGAGCAGTTGGCTGGAAACATCTGTGCCTGGTGACCACCGTGAGCACACTGCTCTTTGAGTGACGGATACTCAAACTGTAGTGGGACAGTGTGCTTGAGAAGAGGGGAAATTCATGCCCATCTGCTGACCTCACATCAACAGAAGGAGTCACTGTGACCACGGGATTTTTTTTCCTGTCTGAGCAAGGGCTGGACTCACATCCAAATTTCCTTGTCTACGTGTGCATAGACCTGAAGACTCTACTGTGTAAACCCTACTGCACAACAATCCACTCTGCAAAGCTCCCAGAGCTCCCTGTGATTGTGGGTTCATCTTTTGGCTTATTTCCAATTTGACACTGGAGGGCCAGGCAGTGAATCATTAAGCGGACGCTCCGCACACCCTGGGTGCTTAACTGATCTGGCAGCCGAAAGCAAGACAGAATGTGCACATCGTGGGGAAAGAACAATTAGCACCATGAATATGAACCCAACAGATGACTGAGGGTGACAACAAAGAGAAACCTTTAACTGGGAAATTTAATTTTCAAGGAAAAAACCTCCAGAAAATTACAAATTCAATAATTTGATTTAATCATCTGCATTTGAATAGCTCTACATGAGCAACACACTTAAACATTTATAAAATTAAGATGCTAAAATTAATGTTTAGCTACTATAGAAGTGTTTATAATTGTCCAATGGTTGTGCATAATTAAATAGCAATCTCGAATATTACAGGATGGGGCCCCATCCTGCAATGAAACTGTGTCGAGAGTGATCGTGGAAGATTTATTGGACACGCAGTCTGGGAGTTGTGGGCCCTTTGTGGCCACAAAGCACAGTGCCACCACGGCCTCACCCCCAGCCCTGAGTCTTGGAGGAATTAAGAGTGTGGGAGACCTAGAGTCTGAGTGTGAGGCCAGACCTTTTCTGCAGGCCAGGACCCCTGTTTCTAAGAGAATTGCTAAACAGTACACAAACGCCCTTCTGGGTGCCATGTGGACACCAGAACAGAACCAAAACCTTCCCCAGCCCCCAGGGCAGTATTACCCAATGACAATGCCTCACCTTTGTGTAGCTTGAAGTTTCTTTGCTGGACACTAGCCTTGGATCTGTAAGGAAAGCATTATTGTCCCCCTCTGCAGATGTGGAAACTGAGGCTCCAAGCTCTTTCATCCTTCCATCTGATTTTAAATGCTGCCTCTTTAAAGAGGCCTTTCCCTAGTGGTCACACCTGTATAAAGTCACACCACCACCTACCCACCCACACCAGGTCTTGTCAAACACTCCAACCTCTTTTATCCTAGTCACATATGGGTCACATGTTAGTCATAGGCTTTCCGCACTAGAACTGAAGCTCTAGTGGGTCCAGATCAGTCCCATTCACCCCACGCACCGCTGGACGAAGGTGCTCAGGGCTTGGCTGGGTGCAAGCGCCCGGACGTCCTGCTAGGGTTGGCCACAGACCCTTCCCACTCCGTGTGCAAAGCTCAACTCTGTGTCTCGTCCCAGACTCATTCCTCCTCCTGTTACTCAACTTCTCAGACTGGAGGCGTATTCTTCACCTAGTTGCACAAGCCGGAAATCAGAGTGTCTCTTGACCCTTCTGTACTTAAAGAGCCTCCTCATCTCCCCTCCGCAGGCAACAAACACCACGCCTGCCCATTCCCTCTCCCAAGGAGCACCTGAACGTGCCCACTGCTCTCCATTCCCAGCCACTTTCCTTGCACGGGTCACGGCCACAACTCACTGGCATTCTAGCAAAGCGTGCTGCTGTCCTCCCCAGCTCCAGGCTGCAGCCAGAGGGTGCTCCCAGAAAGGCAGAGCCCAGCCTGTTCCTCTGTCTCCCAGAACCCTCCAGGGGCTTTCTAGGCTATTAGGAGAAAGTCCAAAATGGCCAGCACTCCCCACAGAGCCTGTATGATCTGCACGCTGCCCCTCCCGGCTCTCCCTCACCCCGCCCTACACTAGCCACCTTTGACGACATC
>CAUYSK010003938.1:0-10540 GCA_963575035.1 Avahi laniger | reverse complement strand
GTGCTGGGCCTGCTCCCGCCTACCCCCCAGCCACATCTGCTGCCGCCCCTGCTTCCTCCGTGAACGTGGGGCTGCAGAACAGACCCCTCCCCGCATCCTCTCCACTCCCACACACCACAGGAAGTTCCTTCTCTCCCCATTCTGGGTTTGACAGTCCTTCTTGATGTGCAGGTGGGCCAAATATGTATAGCTCATCCTAGGAGATTTATTTCTGTCTTGTGAGCTAATCAAGACTCTGGGTGCAGATGTTCAGCTTTTATCAAGGGAGCGTTCTCTCTACACCAGATGTGTACAATAGCAGAACGTGCTTGCCTGCCTGTGTAACGTAAAACAACAACAAAAAGGCATACAGAAAAGGCGATTACTAATCTTCTCTTTCTAAACATTAAAATTTGTTTATATCTAATCAAAAGTAATGCATCTGCATAGTTAAATACAATCAGATAGTAAGGAAAAGCAGTCACTGCCTGCTCCCACCCCCTTGTTCCCTCTTAATTCCAGTTCTTCTCCCAGGAGGCAGTCCCTTTCTGCATTTCTCTTTTTGGGTTTTCTGTTTTTAGTCTTGCTGGTGGTTACTTGCAGGTCCGTACGCTCACGCCACTATCTTTACTTGTCAACTTGAGATTTCCTGCTTTAGAGTCAATGATTTAACTTGCTCATGACAGCAGCCATGTCTCCCCTGCAGTCTGCAAATTATATAATGACTTTTTTATCCTTTATTGGTTATCTTCATACTGGAAACCAGCTGGGTCCAGGTCCATGCTCGTGTTGGGCTGTGCTCACTGTCCGGGTGTCTCCAGGTGATCACGCTTCCCACGCACACCGTGTGCAGCAAGGACATGAGCTGCTGCTGGGCTTCCCACTCTCCTCCTTCGTGCCCCCAGCTGGACCTCTGCTTTTCTGTATTCAAAACACTTTAACTTGAAATCCTTAAAACTGTCATTTTGGACTTTGAAAATCCAGGTGGTGGTCATGTGCTGGGTAGGAGGATGAAATTAAAAGAGAATTCTCAGAGGAAGAAGGAGCACCTGTCATTTGGGGTTTTTTTGTTTGTTTTGTTTTTAAAAGAGAAGGGGTGTTGTTCTGTCGCCCAGGCTGGAGCGCAGTGGCACCATCATAGCTCACTGTAACCTTGAATTCCTGGGCTCAAGTAATCCTCTCACCTCAGCCTCCCAGGTGCATGCCACCACACCTGGCTAATTTTTCTTATTTTTAGCAGAGATGAGGTCTTGCTGTGTGGCCCAGGCTGGCCTCGAATTCCTGGCCTCAGGTGATCCTCCTGCCTCGGCCTCCCAAACTGCTGGAAGACAGGCATGAACCACTGTGCCCGGCACCCATTTGGTTTTTATGTTGAACAATATTGTACAAATTAGGAGTGATGAGTTGCCTTAGAGGTTATTTATAAATTAAGTGGGAAGGAACGAACGAATGAATGAACAAATGAACTTGGTTGCTCAATGTCCTTATAATATTGAGCATGGAGGAAAATTTGAATTAGTGACTTTTATTAAAGAGTGGACTCATCTAGGGTAGACCTGGGCTAGCATATGCCACATGGAGACGCAGGATAAAAGCATACTCAGTAAACTTGTGGAGAGCTAAGTCCTCAGCACTGCGCTAAAATCCCGATGCGTACTTTATTACTTCCTTCTCATAGGGGCCCTGTGAAGTCCATGTTCTTGGTTATCTCCATTTTACAGATGTTCAGGTTCAATCAGCCAGCAAAGCAGCACAATTAGGAATTTAATCCAAGTAGTCTGAGCCCAGAGCTAAAGCCAGGCCTTTTGGCACAGTGCTGCAGAGCCCAGCCTTTGCTGGCCAGACCTGGGTTTGAATTTATTCTGGCCCCTTTACTACTTGCTAAACTGTGGAGTCTTAGACAAGTTACCTAGCTAGTCTCACTCAGCTGCAGATTTCTCCCTGTAAGATGGGGTGATAATAAGAGCTGCCTCCCATTCTCTCTCCTTTCTAGTCCTTTAATGGGCTTTGCCCTTACTTGGAATGCCTCTGCCCATTTTTTTGCCTGGTTCACTTTTACTTAGCTAAAAACGTTACTCCTCTGAACTTTCTAGTCTGTCTTGCCACTTCCGATCGTCTGTTTTTGTTTGCCTGTCTTCTCCCAGTTCCTGTGTGTACACACACACACACACACACACTCTCTCTCTCTCTCTCTCTCTCTCTCTCTCATGCACTCACTCACTCCAGTTCTTTTGTGCACTGTTACATCCTTGGTGCTGACCTCAGTATCCGATAAAGAGCGGTTGCTTATTTGCTGTCTGTTGAATGAATGAGCGAAAGTCCCCTCTTCATCCTGCGGGTGGCTGTCCTTGCAGGCACCTGGAGTACAACAGCCTGCTGGAAGTGAACAGCGGCTCGCTGTACGGCCTCACAGCCCTGCACCAGCTGCACCTCAGCAACAACTCCATCTCCCGCATCCACCGTGACGGCTGGAGCTTCTGCCGGAAGCTGCATGAATTGTAAGTTCCTCGGCCGTGGACTGTGATGGGGTTTTGAGACACTGCCTGTAGGTGAATCCTCCCAAGCCCAGAAAGCTCTAGTCCTGGCTCAGTCCTCAGCACCCTGGACCGGGAGCGGGTTCGGGTGGGGAGGGAGCTCAGAGGCAAGCAGGCCAGTAGCCCTGTGCTGGACAGAAGATGGACCCCCAAACCAGCCAGGCCCAGAGCAGGACCCTCAGTGATTTGAGCTTGAGCCCCTTCCTGATCTCTTCTCTGTTCCCCTCTGCTTTTGGATTAGCAGGGGCTACAGGAGCAGCACCCAAGCCCCTGCAGGGAGCCTCTGCCCTCAAGGCCTTCTTGGGTTTGGAGAAAGTTCCTGGGGTAGAGGGCTGTCTTGGGAGGGCAGCCGAAAGAAGTATCCTCACTGTAGCTGCTTTGAGAGTGTGCCAATGGCCACACCAAATGTGTGTACTTTAGTGAGAGGGGTCATCTGGGCTCAGACACAGAAAGGCACATTTGAGAAAGTCCGTGCAATGGAGAGATGGCCACACGCTCTTCCTTTCTGGAGACAAGCTGCCGTGCTCTTGGCACCTTCCCCAGCCCCATTGTGCATTCCAGTGGCCAGGTCGTGGAGGCGCCCGTGCGGTCCTGGGTATACGCTCACGCTTCGTTGAGAGAAGCATGGCCCCCTTGCTCCTGTTGGATGTTTCCAGAGGGGACATCCAGGTTGGGCCTGGGAACTCCTGAGCTCGTGGTGCCCAGGGTTCCGGGATCAGTGGTGACAGACTTTCCTGGGTGGGGGCAGGGGATGTGGACTTGGCCATGCCTCAGGCCAGGGCAGGGCTATCGACAGTGAGTGCGGCATTGCCAGGGGCTCCGGGAACACACTTCCGTCACTCTGTTTCTGTCCCATTTTGCAATGACTGGGTTCTTTGGGAGGAAAAAAGCAGATTTTCGCTAAGTTTGTTCTTTCAGTTTGGTATGTTCTAGGTTAGTCTAGTAGGTTTCTTTATTTTTGAAGAGAGTTTGGATGGGTTTTCTCGTTTCTTTTTTTCTTCCTTTTCTAAGCTTGGCTGTAGGAAAAGATTCACCCACTGAAGTGAACGGTTGTTATGGGTGCCTCACCTCACCTCAGTCTGTCCCTTCTCAGCCTCACCAGGCAGACTCAAGGGGGTGTTTGACCTGAATGTGGATTCTTACAGAGGTGTTTTTATCTGGTCTTCTGTGTTCTGTCCCTCCCTGCGTCCCTCCTTCTCTCTCTCTCTCTCTCTCTCACACACACACACACCTCCCACCACACTGGCCTGGAGGTTGTATTTTGATGAATCCATCATTATCTAGTGCAAAAGGAAATAGTTCTGTGTCTACCCTTGTGCTCACTGCCCTTGGGTTTTGTGTGTGTGAGTGTTAACCCTGTGGGGTTAGCTTCAGGTCACTGGAGTTGTACATTTCAATGAGTGTTGGGTGGCTTCTGGGAAGTTCTGTCCTCAGGCTGTGCCCCACCAGTGAGCTCTGAGGACTCCTGGTTCTGCCAGGGCTGGGAGCCGTGGGGAAGCAGGAGAAGTCCTCTGAGTGCCCCAAGCCTGAGCCAGCCCACTTCCCACGGTGAGGAGCAGCCTCTGTGACTGCCAGAGGGTGTGTGAGTCCGTGGGAAGGTGTCCTCCCTCCCTGGTGGGCCTTTGAGCCTCGGGCTGGTGGACAACACGAAGCTGTCTTCTGTGCCCTTTAGAAGGTGCAGGAAAGGTCATGGAAGGGTGTCTTGACCAGTCTCAGCAGTTTGCCCCATCTCCAGGTGACTGCGGAGCCAGATTGTGGATTGCTTTCCAGCATGTGTTTCCTGCCCCTCCTTTAAGCTAAATTCTTTAATTGCGGGTGAGGATGTAATTTTGATCTCCTGCCAGGTCTTTGAGACTGACAGATACCATGACTTATTTGTCCAGGAGAGAAAGAATGTTGCTCCCTGTCACCTTTAAAAACTCGTTAATCTTCTCTGAATTTATTTTCCTTCTTCCTGCCCCAGCCCAAATTCCCCATTTTTCAACGATAGATGACCAATATATCAAGTAATCAACCCAGGGCTATGTCAGGTGTGGCAATGCCGGGAGGGAGATTGGATTCTGACACTCAGAGGTGACTCAGCCCCCGCTAAGGTGTGAGATGCTGCCGTGGCTTCCGAGGCAGTGGCCAGTGGTGCCCTCTGCTGGCCAATGCCGGGAGTAACGGGGGCTCCCTGGCTCACTGTCAGAACCTGCTGGGGTCCTGTCCAGGGTCTCAGGCCTCTGCCCTGAGAGGTCTTTGTAGCCTGAATCAAGACCAGCCATGGACACCAGCCTGAAGGGGATTCGAGCCTTGAGAGTCCTTGTGTCGCACGACCTTGTGTAAGTCCTCACAGTTGAATGGACACCATGGTGTCTGTGACCTACATGACCATTCTCAGAGTCAGACTAGATGGATGTTGGGCCCTGATGAGTTTCTGGCTGCATGGCCACTTACTCCTTCGGTATTCCTGTGGGTGTGCGTGTGTGTGTCCTTTCCCACTGAGATCCGGCCGGCTGCGGCTCGGTGTTCAGGAAAGGAGAGGGGAGGGGAGCTGCACGTGGCCTTGTGGTGACATTCCCCTCCTCCCGGCCCCCCAGGGTCCTGTCCTTCAACAACCTGACGCGGCTGGATGAGGAGAGCCTGGCAGAGCTGAGCGGCTTGAGTGTCCTGCGTCTCAGCCACAACGCCATCAGCCACATCGCGGAGGGCGCCTTCAAGGGACTCAAGAACCTGCGAGTCTTGTACGTCTTTCACTCTCGACAGAATGAAGGGTCCCCGGTAGGGAGAACACGGTGGGACAGACCAGCTACTTTGTTGAATTCCGTTCTCATTGGCTTCGAGTCAGAATAGGATCCAAAGCTGACTTATTAGGTGTGCAAAGTCTCAAACTTTTATATAATCAACTGAAAAAGAACTGGTTGAACAGAAAAATCTCTCGCATTCCCCCAGGATGATGCCCGATAAATTGTTACCAAGCAGTAATTCCCACACCGTGCTGGGCAGGTCGCTGGAGTCCTATTGTTGGGAAAAACTTCCCCCACATTGAGTGCCTGGAGCAGCCTTCGGAACAGCAGCCGTGGGGTCACTTTTTCCAGTCTGGAGTCTTCCAGTTGTGACTTCCATTTTTAAGTCCCAAATGTTTTTTCTCCAAGCCAAGTGGACCCTGCAGTTCATCTCCTGGGCCTAGCATTTGAGCTTCCTCATGCCCTGAGTCTAGGATGCCTTGTTCTCGGAGAGGTACTTGGGGAATCCCCTGTCTTTCCTTGCACCTCATTAGGGGGTCATTTGACAACACGAAGGTGACAATGCCGTTTCCCTTTAAGTTCCTAATTAGGTGGGGTTGCTAGAAGTTGCTGCAGGATGCTTTTCTGGGACTTTTATAAAACTTTTCCATTGTTGACTTCAGAGAACTTCCAAGCAAATATCGGCACAAAGCCCCCAAAGACGACGTAGTGTAGACCGTGGAAGTGGGTTCTGAGGCCTCCCTCCCAGGCACGTGACAGGGAGGAGGGGCTGTCGCACTTGCACCTGGCAGTTGGCTTTAAGGCAGAGCCATTGTTGGGAGTGTGAAAGAGCCCGGAGCCAAGCTATTCAAGTAAGGTCAGCCTGCGAACCCTCGCAAGGCCTGAATAACAAGGGAACATTCAGACTGAGCTGGCCAGAAAGAAGAGAAAAACTTTGGCAGCCAGGGCTAGGAACAGGAGACAGGCACACAAAGCCGCAGCCCTGGGTCCCTGGTTTTTTCAGTAGGAAGATAATAGGGAGGAACCCATTGAAAGGAGTCCCTTCCAGAAGCAGAATCGGCTCTGTGGGCTTCCTGCTGTAAAATAAAGGTCACTCTTCAGTGAGAGCTCCCCTCCCTTCCTACTGGCAGCATCGATTCCTCCCGAAGGTTCTCACGGGGGCCAAGAGCAGCATCCCTTCTGTTCCTGGCCGCTCTCTGTAGGAGCTCAAGACAGGAAAGTTTAGGAACCAAGAACCTTGTGGAAAGTTGGAGAGGGCAGAATGGGGGCCTGGTCGCCAGGTGTGATGTCTCGCCTGGGCACCCTGACCCGCCCTTGGAAGCCGGGAAGGCTGCTGATTCATCAGCCTTGGGATTTCCATTATTGGAGGGGCCTGGGCCGAGGAGTTGGCCTCATCTCCCTGATCCTGGCGAGTGGGTCGCAAGTCTGACTCAGCACCCAGATGTCCTCACTGGCTCAGAGTCAGTGCTGTGCAGGCCTTGGGAGGAGATGAGCTTTCGGCTCCAGACCCGCCGGCCGGCACCGAGGGGCCTCTTTCTTCGCCATCCCTTCCTCCGTGCACTTCTCACAGTTTCTTGGTCAAGTCCACGAAAGGGGCTCTGGTTGGTGTGAGAGCAGACAGGAACTCTTAAGGAAACTTTCGGGCTGGTTCTCTGTGCCAGGGGCCAGATGTCTGCTCTCTGGGGGCAGAATACAAACTGGGCTGTCTGTGCGGCCTCCCTTGCCGCGAGCGTGGCCTTTGATGCGGAAGCTGCGGAGGGAGCCTGGGGAAGCCTCGTGCTTAGGCTTGTGTGAGCTTTGCTGAGAGGCTGAGAAAGGCATTCCGCCCTGCAAGGTGTGCAGAGCAGGGCTTCCCTCCCAGGGCCGCCCTCCTCTTCACCGCGTGTTACGGCTGGGCCTCCAGGTTGCACCTAGGTGGCAGGCTGGGTGGGAGCCCGTTCTCCCTTTCCTGCCCAGACTGGACAGTGAGCTTGCCTTCTGTCCTCTCCCCAGGGATCTGGACCATAACGAGATTTCGGGCACAATAGAGGACACAAGCGGCGCCTTCACGGGGCTCGACAGCCTCAGCAAGCTGTGAGTATCCCCGGCGCGGAGCCCCACGGCGAGGGAGGCGCTGCGGCAGTGCCCCTCACGCCCCTCGAGGAGAGCTGGCCCCATCTGGGTCTTTTGTTTGGGGAGAGTGTGAAGACAGAGGAGAGTAGGGGACACCTCGGCTTCGCGCAGGCCGGGGCCCTCCCTGCTGCTCTGGACACTGGGGCCTTCCGGGCTCAAGACCAGGCATTCGGTGGCCTAGTGGAGCTTTTCTTGGGCTCAGTTTGCAAATGATGTAAAAACAGCTAAATTTTTTGTTGTCCTTTGTACAAAGGAGTCTTGCCTAGAAGATAGACTCCTTTGTACACAATTTGTACGTGCAATTTCTAGAAGTTGTGTGACGTGTGTAAAGCTGAGTAACTTGATGTGCATCAAGCCAAGTAACTCGATGGTTTTGAGGCCCCTGTCGGTTTTTTTTGTTGTTGTCAATCATGATCTCAAATCGAAACAGTTACTACCAAGGGCGATAGGAATAGGTATTTTGAATTTAAGGTTTGGGGTCTTTTTTCCCTAGCTCCTAGAATGTGCCAGTTACTCCTCCAGGAGTGTGTGCATGCGGATGCGGGCGCGTGCGTGCGTGTGTGGGCGCGTGCGTGCGTGTGTGTGTGTGTGTGTGTGTGTGTGTTGTGCCTCATGATCTGAGGGCAGGCTCTGTTGTGCAGCTTTTTTGTCGTTGAGGAAAAGTAAAGGCGTTTGCCCAAGAGTACCCAGCTGGCAAGCGGCAAGGTCAGGATTTGGCCGTCTGGCTCTGGAGTCCACGTTCTTTGTCCTTCAGCTTGCCCTATTTTCTCTGCATCTCACCAGCACTTTCCCTAGATGCCACCTAGGGAATGTGCAGGTCAGGGGTCGAGGTGATCACTGCTGTTTACCAGCAGGTCCGAGGAGGACAAGACAGATAAGGCCATCGCCACTCTGTCTCCCAGCCCACGTCCCAGTGACAGGGAGCTGAGCAGAGTGCAAGTGTAGGGCGCCCTTGGGAGCCCTAGCAGAGCTGAGGATTTAGGAAAGCCCGTAATGGGGAGAGTCTTTTTGTGTAGTAAATGCTTCTGGTTTGTTTTAAAAAGTGTGGCTTTTCTCACCTTATATACCTGGAGGGTGCTGATTACGAATAAGCTGTTTTGGTTGTCTGAGGATTGCTTCTTGAGTACCCGTGCTCTGATGGCATGTCAGAAATGCTTATCAGTTTTCCTTCTCCATCCCATCCCTAAAACAATGCTCCCCTTCCCTCAGCCTCCTAGTCCCTTTAACCCAACATGGCAAGCTCGGAACAGCCAGGAGCAGCCAGTCGTAGGGCACAGGCAGCTGTTAGCAAGCGGACCTCCAGGCTTGGATGTGACCGCTGGGTGGGAAGCGCCTTGGCTCAGGCCTCCCGTGGCCTTGCCCGTGACTGACTGGTGGGCGAAGGTGGGGAGAGCCAGGTTCTACTTGTCCTTCAGTGGACCCTGAACCATTTCCTGAGTACTGTGGCTTCCAGGAGGCTCTTCACCAGGGAAGGGAGGGCCTGCGAGGTACAGCTGGCCCTGGGGTCGCAGGCCTTCTGGTGCTGTGAGTCAGCCTTCCTAAGGGCCTGCTCTCTACTCCCTGGTGTTTTTCCCCCACTTCCACCTGCTGGACTAGGTTCAGCAGTTCTGTCTGAAACCCAAGAATCAGCCCAAACCATTTACCCCACTCACATGTGTTGGTTGATGTGGGCTCCGTTAAAGTGGTGGTCTCCGCACTGACCTGGTCCTGAGACTCCTGGGAACTTGTTAAAATACAGGGTCTCAAGCCTCACCCCACCCAATGTCACTGAATCATGGGGCTGGAGGGCCAGAGGCTGTGTGTGTGTGTGTGTGTGTGTGTGTGTGTGAGAGAGAGAGAGAGAGAGAGAGAGAGAGAGAGAGAGAGACACACACCGTACTCAATCAGGGGAAACTGGGACAATAACAAGAATTCCTTAATTTGATTAAATATGTGCTGTCAGTTATTTAAGCGTGATGGTATCATGGTTATGTTGCAAAAGAAAAATCCTTTTCTTCTTGAATAAAAAAGCAAGTAATGTGTCTGTCATTCGGATTCCAGCTAATCCAGCTGTGCTAGGGAACGGGCGGTGGGTAGAGATAGAGATGACATGAGATTGGCACGATGGGATGACGGTTGTGGCTGTGTGACGGGCAAAAGGGGTTCGTGAGACCCTGACGTCTACCCGCGATGGTACTGAAAATTTCCACGCGATCCTGGCGCACAGGCCTCGTATAGACCACTGTGTTTGGCACTGTGTAGGTTCGTGGGAGAGGACCCAGTGCTGCTTTGCACCCCCGCCGCCAGCATTGCTGGGAAAGCTCTGTGCCGTGGCGGCGGCTGCAGAAGCGGCCACAACACTGCATTACCCCGTGTCGGCGGCCCAGTGCCAAGTCTGCGACCCGCTGAGAAAGGGCGCGCGTGTTAGCGCAGAGGGCTGCCGCGTGAGACGGGAGCTCCATCCTGTGGAGGTGGCGGTCGGTGCCCTGACTCGTTGGGCTGGCGTGGGTTTGCCTGTGGCGCGCTCAAGGGACTGGTATCGGGGAGACTGATACCAGGAGACTCTCGCCATCACTGACTTATTCAAGGACCGGGGTCCTTCCACCATGTAAGAAGCCGGACCTAAGTCCCAGTGTCCCCAGGAAAGGAAGACGTGGGCCACAGAGGCCCCTCTGAGGACTGGGTGGCCGCTGCCCTGCCTGCGCTCTCCACCCGCTGAACACAGGCACTGGGGGTAGTTCAGCAGACCGCAGCTTCCTGGCAGGACAAGACTGTTCCTACTCTCCAGTGCCTGCCTTTCTTCCGAGTTTGCCTGGGATATGATACTATACTGACCTGCCCCAGGGCCCTGTTTCAAGATGGTTTAGGGTTCCCCTGCTGGGGGCCTGCACAGTGCACAGTCAGTATGTGAGGAGGAAGGGAGGATTTCTGAAGCCCAGAATACTGGCAGAGAGGAGCAGCAAGTGACTCGTGTTTGCAGGGGCCTGCGAGGTCTTACCTCGGGAGGAGGCAGAGCCCCACGTGGGCAGTGAGGAGTGTGTTTGTGTTTGGGGGAACATGCAGAACAGCACGAGGAGGCAAAGCCTCCTGATTTCCTGCCTGGGTGGGGCTGGGCCTGCAGAGTGGGGTTCACGGGGGGCTTTGCACGTGTCTACCTTCGCCCTGGCCCAGTGCCTGCCACCGGCATCAGCACGTGCCCAGCAGGCCTGG
>CAUYSK010003937.1:0-40922 GCA_963575035.1 Avahi laniger | reverse complement strand
TCAAAGGTACTTGTATAGTTTGGAAGCGTATCTGCACAAAATCCACAGTGATAATTTTTTTTATGTTAACATGAACTTTCTTTTTCTCTCTATTCCCTCTTTTCATTTTACCCCCAGGGCTTTTATAACTGAAACAAAACTATAGTTTTTTCTATGTATTCATAGACAATTCAAGACAAGTCACTGTAGTTCAAAAACAAAACTACCTCAGAAAATCCTTTCAGGCCCTCCAGGTCCATTTTCTGTTCCAGGAGAGAAAAGAAACACATTGCTTTCAGAGTCATTTAGGAATAGCCACTGGGACTGTGTTGGAATCCACTTCTGTCCCAAAGGAAGAATTCCAAGAGAGTTGATATGTAGAGAAACAAGGAATCTCCCATCTCCCTCTATGCTCACCTCAAGTTACCCTTCGGCCTCCAATAGTCATTCACAAATTGGCCAAGAGAAGTAAAGAAGCTCAAGAAATTGAAACACATTGAAAAATTTTTGTAAGGTACCAAATTGTTATAATGCATTGATATTTGGCCAAGAAGGTCCTTGTAGGTAACACGTATCTGTGATCTTCCCTGAATCCTACAAGATAGAGGCACTGAGACAAGACTCTTAATCTATGATAGTGCTTCTCAACCTTTTTTAAATTATTGTCCCCCAAGGAGCTTTATTAGACATTTTTCCCTAATTGCTTCCCTACAAGTAAATTTAATATCAAAGATGTATATCTTTTTATATACTGAGGTCCTT
The DNA here is from genome assembly GCA_963575035.1 of Avahi laniger. NCBI lineage: Eukaryota > Metazoa > Chordata > Mammalia > Primates > Indriidae > Avahi > Avahi laniger. Next base: position 40,181 of record CAUYSK010003937.1, on the reverse strand, counting down.
TGAAGGACCATACATCATTGTAATAAATAAGTATTTTGCTCCCCCAAAATTCAATTATTTTCCCTTTGGGCTTGTTATCCTTATTGAGAATCAATGGTCATACAACATTAGCTGACTTCACAGGCTAATGTTTCCCCAAAACTCAGAGAAGCACAGAATAGATAGATTTATGTTTTCTGGGGCCTTGCAAGCATTTGGAAAGCAGAGAGATGTGGACATGATTGTGCGCGTGTGAGTGTGTGTGTGCACGCGTGTGTGTGGACTTGCTTGCTGGGAAACTGTTTAATAACTCCCACTGAAACTCCAGCATTACCAGAAGAATGCCCATTCTATTTCTATACCCAGCAAAATTCCTTTTGCTAATTCTTATATTAGGCTTGGGCCTGAGAGACCAGCACATGTAGCAGGGACACTTTGGGACAGGCAGAAGAGCCATGATGATATGACTCTCTGAGTCTGCCCTTTCCAAAGAGAAGACACTGAAATCTGGTATAACTAATCTTCAGAAGGACTTCATCTTCAGGCACAGTATTTCCCTGCCATCACATACGCTGAGTCCCAGCTACCCAGTCTCAGATGGTGCACATTCATGGTCAGACGCTGAGGGATTCAGGTAAGGACACTGAACAGTCAGAGTCCAAGACAGTGTGAATTATATGTGAATATAATGAACATGAAAAACGTGTCAGGTGTGTAAGATACTGCAAAAAATAGTTGAAAACTTTAGCAACAGGAAACAAAGAAACGGACGTTAAATATTGGGAAATGAGGAATGTCTTCATAGGAAGGAGCCACAGAGATGGGGCCAGCACAGCAAAAGAAAAGGCAGTTTGTATTTGATAGAAAAATTGAGTTGCATAAAAAGAGCAATTTTAGAGTTTGTCCATGGGGAGCATGAAGCCTCTTTCTACAAGATAGGTGCTTCCTTAAAAAACATGATTTTAACTCCAAATTGCCTTAAAAACTGTGAGGGTTTCAAAGGCAGCTCCATATGCACACTTGCCCATGGCTCACTAAGTCTCCTTTCCCTTTGATTCAGAGACACCTTATCTCCGAACCCACTCACCCGGCGCTGACGCCTCTGTTCCACTTGGTCAATTCACACATGTTCATTGAAACAAAAATAAGCAAGTTGGTTCAAGGAGATACTGTTCTTTTACAGAATAGCATTTTACATTTTGCAAATGTCTGCATAAATAAACTGCCGTGATAGGCAGGGAAGATACCATTTTAGAAGAAAGGGAAAGGAACCAAGTTAATTGAATGCCTACTGTGTGCCAGGTACTTTACAAACATTATCGTATTTCCTTTTTATGCTACCTGATGAAGTCATTGTTATGCTTCCCAGTTTGCAAAGGAGGAAACTGAAGAAAAATAAAGGATGTTGCCCCATGTAACAAGGGAGGAAGAGGCAGAATTCCAGCTCAGGTGTGCCCTTCTCCAAAGCTCTTAACATTGTTCCACATTAGGTCACAGTAGGTTCCCCCACGTTTCACAACTGAGGATCTGAGGCACAGAAAGACAAAGAAGCTTTCTCAAGGTTACAGAACTCTTTTGGGGCTTGGATCAGAAAACAAATCTCTACCTGGCATCCCTAGGGCTGAGTGAAAGCCATGAGCAAAATAGTGTCTTAGCTTGTGTGTATCAAGATCCTTCTTATTCACCCAGACTCCAAGGCCAATGCTTATTAAGTCATGATGTGCATTTATAAGCTATGTATATTCACTAATTTAAAAAGCATTTATTGAGCACTTAACATGTGCCCCAGTCTAGATAAGGCTTTGACGATACTGGGATGAATGAAACATTGAGCAGATAAGATGAACTTGGAGGTTTATAGGAAAATCGTACTGAATTAAGGACAGATAGACATATAAGAAATTAGGTGCAATAAATTGTTAGAGATGCCAGTAGTCAGTGCAGGAAATGATGGAGACACAAAGTAGGTATCCAGCTGAGGGGTGTCAGGAAAGTTTCCACAAAAGAGGACATTCTGAACCTGAGGGTTGAAAGATTGATATTTGTCAAAACAGACAGTAGTGAGATCCTAAGGATGGGAAGGACAAGGTAGGCAGAGGGAGCAACAGGAACACAGATCCAAAGGTGTGTATCAGCAATAATTTGCATGATGCCTGAGACACTGAAACAGAGGACCAAAGGAAGCAAGTCCCCCAGATAATATCTGAGATGGAGGAAAGTCTTAGATGCTACAAAGGGAGCTTAACCTTTATTTTGTAAACAATAGGGAACCACTGAAAAATTTCAAACCAACCAAAGAAATAATATGGTTCCATTTAGGACATAAAGATAGTTCCAGAAACAACAGAGAAGATGAATCAGAAAAACATATACCGAAGTAAAAGAGAACAGTTAGGGAACTCCCACAACAACCTAAGGAGAGATGGTATGGGTTTAACTGAGGATGGAGAAGAGAGAACAAATTGAGAGAAGTGAAGAAGGTGGGATGCTCAGGAGAGTTAACTTTGCACACAGTCCTGGTTCCTTACAATGTGGATAGCTCAGTGTACATCTTTGGGATGAAATGCCCCTCCTATCAGGATGTGCTGTGGAAGTGACTGTGCCCACAAAGGCGGAATAAACTGGGGAAACAAGACAAGTAGTCAAATTCTCCAGAGCAAATGAGAGGCGACATGTGCTTTTGGTTTCTTTACCCACATGATTTCTCAAGGTTATCAGCCTCCCAAGCCTGTTCTTATGCAGGCCAAGCACGATGCATCCCAGCGGGGTACTGAACTGGGACCATCTATCTGTGATGGCGTCAGATGACTCAGGCGGATGCTTGGGCTGAGCATGGCTTTTTTCTCTGAGTTAACTTTTGTCACTCTGCCAACATCACAAATCTCTGAAATTATTAAAGTGCCATGAATGGAAAATGTATTGGGCTGAAGATCAAAGACCGACTTCATCGCTAGCCTGCTGCATGGCCTTCTGCACGTCACTTAAGCCTTTCAGGAACTCTACTTTTCCTGAATTCCTCAAGCAACAAAAGGTTGCTCACTCCTCACTCAAATGGGGAAAATGCAATGATTTGAAAATTCTCCCACTTGGTTCTGCCCCTTCCTCCCCAATGAGGGCTTCATAGTAAGAGAACCTACTCCAGCCACGGTGGGGAAAGCGGGTGGTGGTCATTGTTTCCATCTTGTGCTGGGATAAATGTGCTGATTTGTACTTTGCCAGGAAATGCAAGTCCCAAGCTGAGCAGACACTGCTTAACATTAATAGGAAGGAGAGAGAAGGAAGTCTGTCTTTATCTGTATTGGCCACATCACTGTGGTGACCTTGTATTTCATGCCCTTTCTCCATATACGCACGCCTGGACCTCAGCTGTCTTTTTGATGAATAGAGCCATCTCCACCACCATCCTTGTCATCTTCTTTGTGTTAAACCCCATCGTTTACCCTCAACCTCTGAGTGTCCATGAAATGAAATGAAAAATTAAAAAGTGGAGGTGCCATTTACGTGACATGTGACCTGAAAGGTAACAGAAGGGCAACGGACTAAAATTCCATTGCGACAAGAGGGACACTTCAGGGGGTGATGAAACCCATCATTGAAAGTGTTAGAAAAATTCTGTGCAGAGTTCCTTGTACAAATTATTCTTGAATTTATGTATTCTGAAACTGGCAGGTAGTGTGAGAGAGTAGAAAGATCCCAGAGCCAGGAGAAATTTGTCTTATTTTCCCTCTGCTGCTGATTTTCTGCATGACCTTCGATGTAGATCAAGACCTTGGATCAAGATCAACTGACTTACTGAGTTCAGTTTTGCTATTATTGAAGTGGAAATAATACCTTCCCCTCTAACCTCAGAGGGATGTTAGGAAATTTTATTGTAATTAGGTGTGCACCAGTTTTTAAAACTACAATATGTTGTTCAAATGAATCCCTAGCATGTTGTTACTGGATGTTAATTTATTTCAATGGCTTTTAAGCCATAGACACAACAAGGAAAGTGAATAAAATCAGAGCTTCTCTGATTCAAAAAGGTTTAGGGAACCCAGAACTTCTTCATGAAGCCTTCCTTAAAGTTGTCTTTCTCAACAACTGCTAAAGGTGGGCTTTCACAGAATCCGTGGGCCCACTGACTACAGTAAGAAAATGAATGATCTAGTCCAAACTGCAGCTTCTACTAATGAGGGAGCTGAGGCAAGTAGAATTAAGCAATTTCCCCAGGTAATATAGCAAGTTCATGAAGAACATGGTACATGACAAAAACACATATTTATGCATGTTTAATTTCAGAATAAGTGATATAGCTTTGCCTGATGTCCTTGTCTCAGTAACGCAAATATTTCCTTCAAAGGTGTACATGGAGGGAGAAACAGCAGCCAATGGCCCTGAGAAATCATACCAGGGTGACCGAATTTATTTTTTGTGGACTTACTCAGTCTCAAGAGCTGAGCTTATTCTTATTTTTCTTTTTATCTATGATTTATGTAACAACTGTTTTAGCAAATATTGCCATTATGGTCACTGTGACCTGTGAGTCCCGCCTTCACATCCCCATGTACTTCCTGCTCCGTAATCTCTCCGTCTTGGACATCTGCTTCTCCTCCATCACAGCTCCTAAGGTCCTGATTGATCTTCTCTCAGAGAGAAAGAGCATCTCCTTCAATGGCTGTGTCACTCAGATGTTCTTCTTCCACCTTCTAGGGGGAGCAGACATTTTTTCTCTCTCTGTCATGGCGTTTGACCGCTACGTGGCCATTTCCAAGCCTCTGCGCTATGTGACCATCATGAGTAGGGGGCGATGCACGGCCCTCATCACGGCCTCCTGGGTGGGGGGCTTTGTCCACTCCATAGTGCAGATTTCCCTGTTGCTCCCACTGCCCTTCTGTGGGCCTAATGTTGTTGACGGCTTCTACTGTGCTGTCCCCCAGGTCCTCAAACTCGCCTGCACAGACACCTTTGTTCTTGAGCTCCTGATGATTTCTAATAATGGCTTGATCTCTACACTGTGGTTCGTCTTTCTGCTTGTGTCCTACACAGTCATCTTGACGATGCTGAGGTCTCACAGTGGGGAGGGCAGGAGGAAAGCCATCTCCACCTGCACCTCCCACATCACTGTGGTGACCCTGCATTTCGTGCCCTGCATCTACGTCTATGCCCGGCCCTTCACTGCCCTCCCCATGGACAGAGCTGTCTCTATCACCTTCACTGTCGTCATCCCTGTCCTGAATCCCTTGATCTACACACTGAGGAACCAGGAGATGAAGTCAGCCATGAGGAGACTGAGGAAAAGACTCATGCTTTCTGAAGGAGAATAACCTCATTATTGTTTGTGGGTGAAGGTGCAAATATATAATTAAATTATTTTCTTAAAATGTTAACTGTCAAATATTGTGATTCAGTCATCCACAGACAACTAACTATAGCAGGATGGCATAGACACAAAAAATCGGTGACCAGGCACACTGGTGTTGAGAAGGAACAGCAGAAAGTTAAGCAAGAAGAACGTAGACTTTGAAGAGCAACTGACAGTGAGCAGGGCACAAATGTGAAATATAAGAGAATTATTTTGGTGTCCAGAGAATGAGGTAAAGGCCAGTGCTGTGACATCCAGACATCCCTGTAGGCAACAGGGACCTCTGTCTCAACATAGCAGGGCTCCAGCAGCTGGGTCCCAGTTCATCAATAGTTATCCCATGAGTACTTATTGCCGTCTACCACAGACTAAATGCTATTGGGAAACATGGCTCTCTGTCACTTCTGCTTCGTCAGTAATTTGGACCTTCTTTCTAAAGCCACTCACCTATAAAATACACTAGCACGACCTCCTACAACCATTTGGTATACATAAAGAGCTTTAGCTTTTAAGAATTTCTTATTGTCTTTGACTTCCTGTGACTTTGTCACAGTTGGATGTGACCTGGGATTTGTACGGTCCTATTTTATAAAACCCTGATATGTAACTCCAGAAATGGCAAGAATCTGGAACTACCTATCCTGCTGTTCATACCACCACCACTGATATAAGCTAGTTGGAGTAGTTGAAAAACTAAAAAGCTATATCCAACCCAATAAGTATTTGTATTTTTCTTATGTACAATTCTTTATCATTTCCCTTGCCAGAGTACATTAAAATATCTCATAAAATATCAAATTAGTATTTCTAATTCTCCTTTATATTTCCAGTGTCTAGAATAGTGCCTGATCTGTAAGAAGCCATTAGGAAATGTTGATTGAATCTGTGGAATGGAAGGAAATGAATGCATATGGAAGATGATGTCAAATTCTACTTTGTCTTTAGCGTTTAGTATTTAAAACTGACTTTATTTCCTGAACAGATACTTCTTGAGGGAAGCCAGAGAAAATAGAAATGGCTGAATCAGAGTTTACCGTGATCTCATACTCAAGGCCTGAGCATCTATGTGTATATCTTTATGAGGTCACCAAAACAAGGGTTAGATTCAAAAACGTTGTTGGAACCCTTGTACACAATATAATAGAAACATCCCAAAGCACGTGAATGTTTGTGCACACAGAAATTCATTCATTTAGGGGTCCAACCAGCTTGTATTCTATGTATTGACAGATCCCTGGGATGCCCAAACTAAATGTAATCATATACAGCAGGGTGGGGTTTATTTCCTCTCTCCTCTGCCTGGAGTGTGGAACCTAGTAAGACCAAGGTAAGGGGTTCATTGAAATGTAACTAAAGACAAATAATAATACAGGACTATATTCCCTTATTTAATTTATTGAGACCAGATAGGTTTTGGAGTTTATTAATAGAATTTCTTAGATTTTAGAAAGATTATATAGTGAATGTATTGTACATCCCACCATTTCTCCCATGGGGAGCAGCTGATAACCAAACACTTTAATATCTCCATGGGAAAATGTGCAAAGAGTCCCGCAAAGTATAATAAATAAAAACTATGGGCTGGGCATGGGGGCTCACGGCTGTAATCCCAGCACTTTGGGAAGCCAAGGTGGGAGTAGTGCTTGAGGCCAGGGGTTCAAGACCACCCTGAGCAACATAGCGAGACCACATCTCTACAAAAAGTAAAACAATTAGCCGGGCTCACAATTGTAGTCCCAGCAACTCAAAAACCTGAGACAGGAGGATTGCTTGAGCCTGGGAGTTGAGGCTCTAGTGGCCTATGATCACTCCACTGCACTCCAGCCTGGGTGACAGAGAGAGACCCTGTCTCTAGGAAAAAAATAAAATTGAAATTAAAAAAAAACTACATATGGCCTCAAATTAATTGAGATCAAATTTTGCCACAAAATTAGTTCAAGTCAGGTCAGTTTTTACTACCAAATGACTTCCTAAAAATTCTTTAGCATTCATAGTTTGAAGATTTCGTAGCTGGGCATGATGGCTCATGCCTATAATCCTAACACTCTGGGAGGCCGAGGCGGGAGGATCACTTGAGGTCAAGAGTTCGAGACCAGCCTCAGCAAGAGCGAGACCCCATCTCTACTAAAAATAGAAAGAAATTAGCCAGGCAACTGAAAAAAAAAATAGAAAAAATTGGGCAGGTATGGTGGTATGTAGTCCCAGCTACTGGGGAGGCTGAGGCAGCAGGATCGCTTGAGCCCAGGAGTTTGAGGTTGCTGTGAGCTAGGCTGACGCCATGGCACTCTAGCCCAGGCAACAGAGCGAGACTCTGTCTCAAAAAGAAAAAGATTTCATAATGACTGGCAACACATGCAGAAACTGAAAAAGAGGGTGTTGTGGTAAGCAGAATAATTCCCCTGTAAAGATATTCACTTTCTAAGTCCCAGAACCTGGGAATATGTTATGTTACGTAGAAAAACTAGCTTGAAATACATCAAAGATTTAAGCATGAAAGTTCAAACTATTAAACTTCTAAGAAAAAGTAGACAGAATGTTTGCAATCTTGGGGTAGACAAAAGTTTTTTAGACAAGATATAAAAAAAATAATAGAAAACACTGAATTTCACAATTTAAAATTTCTGCTCCTCAGTCTTGAAGAGGCTGAAGAAAGGAACAAAGCAGGAAAATGATGTTAATAAAACAATCTACAAGGTTAATAAAATACACATCATATGAATGAAATCAGAAATTCCAAGAAACATCTAACTAAACATGACAATGAGATAAAATGTCTCCCTTAATAGGAAATAGCCGATGTGAAGTAGAATCAATTAATACAAAAAATGAAAATTTTAAGATTTGGCAAGTTATATGTGTCTCCACCTGGAATAGGAGGATATTTGTGGCATTTTATTGTAGAGCAGAGAGGCAGCACAAAGTAAATATATAAAATGTTGGATTAGTGAAAAAAACTGAAGAATAGAGAAATACGAGTTTTAATGAAAAAATAAATAAAATTTTTACATCTCAAAATACATCGAGAAAACAAGCTGTAGACTAAGCAAAACTATTTGCAATACATATTTCTAATAAACAACATATCAAAAATATATGAAGAATTTATAAAACTCAAAATAAGAACAAAATTAAAATGGCAACAAATTTGAATAAATACAAAAACAAAATAAATTACATAAATAGTCATTATGTACATGATAATATGCTCAACATCACTGATTATCAGGGAAATGCAAATTAAAACCTTAATGAAATACCACCACATACCCATCAGAATAATTAAAATTATGACACTGACAATATACAGTGTTGGGGGAAAATGGAGCAACTGGAAGACTGCTGCTTAGACTTTCAAATGGTACAATCACTGTGGAAAGCCATTTGGCAGTTTATAATAAAGTTAAACGTATACTTAACTATATAATTGCCCTTACACCTCTTACCCAAGAGAAATAAAAACCTGTGTCCACAAAGAAGACTTGAACAAGTATGTTTATAGCACATTTACTCATAATAGCCAGAAACTAGAAACAACTTAAATGTCCATCAACATATAATTGGGCAGATTGTGATATAGCTATTCAATGGAATACCATTCAGCAATTAACGGGAACAACTAATACATTCAACAAAACAGACGAATCTCAAAACAGAAGTAAAAAGCCAAACACAAAAGAGTCCCTTGGTATTACAACTCTACAAAATTGATTTTTTAAATTAGAACTAAAATTTTCTTGTCAAAATATTAATATTTATATATCTCAGTAGGGGTATATAGCATTCCAGTGTTCTTCTTCACCCTGTTAACTACACAGATGCAAGAATGGTCCTGTACGACAGATCATGTCAGTTCTCTACTCTAATCCTCCAATTTCATGCAGAATGAAAACCAAATTCTCACAATGGTCTGCTGGTTCTATGTAATCTTGACATCATCTGCTAAACACTGGCCTCCTTGATATTTTAAAAAACATGCCCCCTCTTACCTTCGCATCCTTTAAAAAAAATGCAGCCCCTACCCAATGCTTCTCATCTCACTGCCCTGCTGAACTGTTTTTGTTCTGTTGATCAACAACACACTCTATACATTTTATTTATTTATTTTATTTATTATTTGTATTCTCCCACTAGAACACAAGCTCCATGGAGACAAGATTTGGGTCTATTTCATTTACTGCTGTGTATTTGGTGCCTTGGATATAAAATAGGCTCTTGAGAAATAACTGTTGAGTGAATGGCGTTTTACACTTGCATGTGTGTATATTTGATATAAATCACAGATGCCAGAGAGCTTATATAACAACAAACTCCCTGTCTCACATGAATGTCGTTCCTGTATCCTGTTCACATATCCATTCTTGTTCTAAATTGAATTTAAAATCTTGAAACTCCATTCCCCAGTACTAAAATTCCAAAAGAGATCCAGATTTGTCTGGATCCAAGTCATCCCTCTCTCTGCCTTCCCTGAGAGGCACTCCTCTCAGGTTCGTTGCCTAGGAAATATCTCTCAGTCAAGACTATCCATACACGTTAATACAATTTACCCATGAAACGTTTAGGTAAAGCACATCCTCGTTCCTTTCACTGATTGGTTCTTCTTCTTTCCTTGTATCTGCTGCTTCTCACTCAAGTCAGACCTCAATGACTGAGACAGAAGAGGATGGAGGCAAGGTTCCATTCGGTCTCCTCCAGGACCAGGTTACTAGTCTTCAGAAAAGGCAAAAGCCAAGCATCCTCCATCTCAACACACATGACCTGTCTCATGTTGTTTTTATCTCTGTAGACTAGTTAATGTACTAAAACAAAACGAAAACACAAGTAAATCCAAATTCATTGTAATTCTGGAAACAGTGCGAGTAGGTTCTACATAATGTCAAACAATTCAATAAATTGACTTAGTCTAAAAATAAATACTCTATTTGTGTGCACAGTTTTACTAACTTACACCTAGCTCTCTCCAACTTCAGAGATGCCACATGAGTAGAGTGTTAGAAAATAGGAAAAATATATATTACCCAAATATCATCTAAGTCATGTTTCTGTTTATGTGGACATTTATATAAACATCAGGGAGCTACAATCATCTTGTATGCAATTAGAAACTAGACTGGTAGCAAATGATTTGAGGTCTGATTTCTTCTAAGTTTTTGGCAATCTAGCATCCTCTGAGTCTTGCAAGCTATACAAATTGGACTCAAAGTCCCTTTGGTACAGCATTTGGCAAGTTTTATGCAATTCTGATTGAACTGTGGTTAAGGGCATAGATTTCCTTTTTTGTCTCTAAAAAATTTGGACACGAACCAAAACGTGTGTGTGCGCTCACACGTGTACATGTCTTGGTAACATTTTAATAATTCCCATTGAAACTCCATCACCAACAGTGAAATCAGCCACTTGATTTCACTCCCTTGTCCAGTAACATTTTCTTTGCAATTCTTACATTAACCCTGAGGCTCATGGACTTGGACATAAGACAGGAACACAGTGGAAGAACTTTAAAGATGTGATTCCATGAGTCTGTCCTTTCTCTCCTGAAAGTAGAGCAAAGATACTAAGAAATTTAATCCTCCAAAGGGCTTTGCCTTGACACAAAATTTTCAGGAATTAATGTCACCAATTGTTATGCACTGTACCTAATAGCACCCAATTTTTAGTTGGAGTTTTAGGATCAAAGGAACTAGGTAAAGACATTAAACTTCTAGCTAAGGTTCAGGTTATGCATATTAAAATGAGATATTGTTATCGATGATGTATAGCTAATTTGATTGTGACTATTTTCCAGATATACTTAATATTTCAGAGCCAAGATGATCATCTCACTGACAGAAACAACAAAGGTAGGTGTTAAATATCATGAAGAGGGATGTTATGTTAAAAGGGATGTGGAAATGTGGTCCTTTTGGTGTAAGAGAAGGCATCATGCATCTGATGTGACCCTTTGAGTTGCTTCTTGGTGAGGCCACATCAGACTAACTTCAAGGTGAAAAGTGTTTCCAGAGCCGCTTTCTGCTAAATGCTTACACTCAGACAGACTTTGTCTAATGTTCTTGCAATACAAAATTTCAACCTATATGGATTGGATTTAGGTGGAAAAATAAAACACTGTATCCTCCATCCTGTTTCCACCCCTTTTATTTCACAAGCCTTTCTTGCCCCCAACATAGATTCATGCTATAGTCCATGTAAAAACAAGATTATCACTAGTACAGATTTACCTACTGGGTGGTGGTAAGAATCAAGTAACCTTTTATATCACTCCACACATACAAAGGACTTAAAATTGTTTTTGTTACTGCCAGAAATGATCATATATGCTATGTCACCCAAATCTATCTCTACTTCCCTCACAACACGTATCATTTTTTATCATGCATCCTGTTCATTACTTTGCACAAATCATCCAGTTATGTTGGTCTGTAAACACCTTAGTAATGTGACCCAATTTATTCATATGCATTTGAAGATTACAATAAATGTTCACTGATTTTGTATAAGGCAGAGCAAGTAATAGTAATTACAAATTTTCCTTCAAATGATCAATAACAGCTTATAAAATTAGGCATTACTGTAATGACACCAATGTCTCACTGCTATGCAACCCCACCACCCTCTTAGCTTTGATCCGAAGAGGGCAAGAGCAGGGGAAAGTGTGACTGACACAGCATGGGCCACCTCTCAGAAGAGGGTCACTGTCTTTTTATCACCCTCACCCTCGAGCAAGAGCCACAACCTTCCATCACCACTTTCCAGAACACCCCCAGCATGTAATACTATAAGATCATGGATCAAAGTGGACAGTAAAAGAGTCAAAAGGCACTGCCCCTACCCACCCTGGCAGAAGATTTTAGGTTTTACAATGCTGAATACAAGAATGAGAAGGTTAGTAGGCTTAGGTCCATCATTCACCAACCAAATACCTAAGAACCATTGAATGTAACAATTAATCCTTTATTAGTGAGGTAAGAAATGTTCTGTTACAAATAAAAATCTCCTTCCATTCCACACACCCCACTTCGTGCCAGCCACACTGCATTTTCCAGGGTTCTCCGTATAAGAATGTCATTTTCACCACTGACTGACCTTACATGGGCTGCTTCCTTTGCATGATATATCCCTACTTCTGTTTCTTGGAAATTCATCAAGACCAAGTGAAAGCTTCACCTCTTCTAGGAAACCCTCGCACACCATCCCCAGATAGATCTCTGCTGTGCTCCCTCAGCACTATGTTTGTACCAACATCGTATCCCATGCATGCTTAGACACCTACATATTTGTATTTCTCATCAGACTGAAAAATATTCCACAGTAAGAACTCTGGGGTGCACATGTGTACATTGCTAGTACTAGCAGAGTTCTGATCACACTATGGGAAGCACAAAATTTGTGTGGACCAAAGGACTCATTGACTAAATAAATGCCTTCTCACTTGCCCTAATAAATGGAGTGTCAGGAATGTAATAGAATCTAACTTTAGGGAGTCATGTTCCATTTTAATGGCATCAATTTCTGCTCCACATCTTATTAAGGGTGACACAGAAGGGGTGGGAGATTGAGTAGAACCTATGCTGACCCCAAAAATTATCTTGGAATTTTATTATTTTTTATAAAATATCTCATCTGGGACATGTTTTCTGCCACCTTTACCTTAAAATTAATGCAAAGAAATAACTCCAGTCAATTGCATTCTTAAACAATGATTGTACATGTTGCCACAGATGGAATGTAGACTTTGGAGCTAAACAGAATCACATCTGAATTTCAGTTCCACCACTTACTACTATTGTGAGCTTGGGAAAATGAGCTCATCTTTCTGAACATCATTTCTTCATCTGTAGGGAAGAAATAAAAAACTCTTCTTCATAGGAATACATAAGAGAATCATTCGCAAGACACTTTAAGTCTTGGAGTGTGAAGAGGGTCATAACTCTCCAACTTGTTTTTCCCAATCACCTACAGATGAATCTGCTGTTGGTGGAGGCAGGAGGGAGGAAGGAGAGACAGGACAGGAAGTAGGTCACCAGTCTGTTCCTACCTTTTGGCAGAGCTTGAAATTGGGCACTACATTCAGATCCCGGGGTCTGCACCCTCGTTCAATCTTGTAGCCTCTCAAGTAAATCTCCCCTTGTCTCAGATCCTCTTCCTTTCTGCTGACTCAAACTGATATTACCCACAGAGAATCCATCCAACACAGCTCAGAGTTAAGGAGTCAGAGCTGCCATAATTTAGCTAGTTGATAGCAGAATAAGGACCAGATAGAACCAATGCTCCAATCTCTGAATTGGAGCGAATTGTAGTGCAGCTCTCTGCACTACATCCTACTGCCTCTCTCAGCAGGGAAACTCTTCCTTTTGGGAAAAAATAAATTACTGTTCAAAATTTTATAGGTTCTTATCAAGATATGTTTCTGAAAAGTGTAGCAAAATAACTGAAAATGTATAACAATAATAATAATAAACCAGGAGCAGTTAAAACAAAAATGTGAACCTGCAGGTGATACTTTCACTTTTGTCTTTTAGGGAAGCCAGATTCTTTGACTCCCAAAGCAGTATAAATGACAAAATGAAATGAAAATATTTTATCTTTTTAAATTTTTTTATTTTTAATTATTATGGGTACATAAAAGTTGTATACCTTTATAGGGAACGTATGTTTTGATAGAGGGATATAATGTGAATTAATCAAATCAGAGTGATTGGGGTATCCAAAACCGCTGGCATTTATCATTTCTTTGTGTTAGGAACATTACAATTCTATTCTTTTAGTTATTGTAAAATATACTCTAACTTATTGTTGATTATAGTCACTTTGTTGTGCTATCAAATATTGTTCATTCTATGTAACTATATTTAACTATTTTTTTGTACCCATTAACCATCCCCACTTTATCCCCACCTCCCTACGACCCTTCTCAGTCTCTGGTAACCGTCATTCTACTCTCTGTCTCCCTGAGATCAATTGTTTTTAATATTTAGCTCCCACATATGAGTAAGAATATACAAGATTTGTCTTTCTGTGCTTGGCTTATTTCACTTAACATAATATTTTCCAGTTCCATCCATGTTGTTGCAAATGGAAGGATTTCTTTCTTTTTTGTGGCTATATGATATTCCGTTATGTATATGTATCACAAATTCTTTATCTATTTATTCGTTGATGGATATCCATGGCTATTATGAATAGTGCTGCAATAAACATGGGAGTGCAGATATTTTTTCTATATATTGAATGCCCCTCCCTTGGATAAATAACCAAGAGTGGATTTCTGGGTTATATGTAGTTCCATTTTTAGTTTTTTGAGGAATTTCCATACCGTTCTCCATAGTGGTTGCACTAATTTACATTCCCACCAATAGTGTATGAGGATTCCCCTTTCTCCACAATCTTGCCAGCATCTGTTATGGCCTGTCTTTTTGATAATAACCATTTTAACATGAATAAGATGATATTTCATTATAGTTTTGATTTGCATTTCTCTGATGACTAATGATATTGAGCATTTTTTCATATACCTGTTGACCATTTGTATGTGTTCTTTTGAGAAATGTCTATTCAGATCCTTTGCCTATTTTTAAATCAGATTATTTGATTTTTTCCTATTGAGTTGTTGAAGTTCCTTATATATTCTAGTTATTAATCCCTTGTCAGATGGGCAGTTTGCAAGTATTTTCTCCCACAGAATGGGAGAAAATACTCTGTTGTCTCTTCACTCTTCACTTTGTTGATTGTTTCTTTTGTTGTGCAGAAGCTTTTTAACTTGATCTGATCCCAAATTTCCAATTTTGCTTTTGTTGCCTGTGCTTTGTGGGTATTACTCAAGAAGTCCTTGTTCATATCAATGTCCTGAAGTGTCTCCTCAATGTTTTCTTTTAGTAGTTTCATAGTTTCAGATCTCAGATTTAAGTCTTTAATCCATTTTGATTTTATTTTTGTATATGGCAAGGGACAAGGGTTTAGCTTCATTCTTCTGCATAGGGATATACAGTTTTCCCAGCACCATTTACTGAAGATACTGTGCTTTCCCCCACTGTACATTCTTGGCAACTTTGTTGATGATAAATTCACTATAGATGTGTGGATTTATTTCTGGGTTCTCTATTCTGTTCCATTCATGTATGTGTCTGTTTTTATGCCAGGACAATGTTGTTTGGATTACTGTAGCTCTGTAGCATAACTTGAAGTCATGTAAGGTGACTTCTCCAGTTTTGTTCTTTTTGCTTATGATGGCTTTGGCTATTCTGGGTCTTTTGTGGTTCCAGATAAATTTTAGTATTATTTATTCTATTTCTGTGAAGGTAGTCATTGATACCCTGATGGGGATTAGATTGAATCTATAATTGCTTTGGGTAGTATGGACATTTTAACATTATTCATTCTTTCCATCCATGAGCATGGAATATCTTTCCTTTTTTGTGTGTGTCCTCTTCAATTTCTTTCAGCAATATTTTATAATTCTTATTGTAGAGATCTTTCTTGTCTTTGCCTAAGTTTATTCTTGGGCATTTTATTTGATTTGTAGCTATTGTAAATGGGATTACTTTTTTGATTTCTCTGTTAGATTGTTTACTGTTGGTATACAGAAATGCTCCTGATTTTTTTATATGTCGATTTTGTATCCTGAAACTTTACTGAATTTGTTTATCAGTTCTAATAGTGTTTTGTGAAGTCATTAGGTTTATCTAGATATACAGTCATATCATCTGCAAACAGAGATAATTTGACTTCTTCCTCTCCAATTTGGATGCTCTTAATTCCATTCTTTTGTCTGATTGCTCTAACTAGAACTTCCAGTGGTATGTTGACTAACAGTGGTGAAAGTGGGCATCCTTATCTTGTTCCAGATCTTAGAGGAAAGGCTTTCAGTTTTTCCCTGTTCAATATAATACTAGCTGTGGGTCTATCACATATGGCATTTATCATGTTGTGGTATGCTCCTTCTATACCAAGTTTTCTGAGAGTTTTTGTATGAAGGGATACTGAATTTTATCAAGTGCTCTTTCAGCATGGATTGAAATATCATATGATTTTTGTCCTTTGTTCTTTTGAAATGGTAAATCGAATTGATTTATTTCCCTCTGTTGAACCATCCTTGCATCCCTAGGATGAATTCCACTTGATCATGATGAATAACCCCTTAAAGCGTTGCTGAATTCTGTTTGCTATATTTTGTTGAAGATCTTTGCATCTATATTCATACAGGCCTTGTAGCATGAGTTTGGGAGTATTCCGTCCTCCTTGATTTTTTGGAATAATTTAAGTAGGATTGCTATTAGTTCTTCTTTGAATGCTTAGTAGAATTCAGCAGTGAAGCCATTTGGTCCTGGGTTTTTCTTTGATGAGAGACTTTTTATTACTGCTTCTATCTCATTACTCGTTATTGGTTCATTCAGATTTTGGGTTTCTTCCTGGTTCAGTCTTATTAGGTTGTATGTGTCTAGGAATTTATCCATTTCTCCTAGGTTTTTCAATTTATTGGTATATATTAAATAGTTGCTCATAATAGTAGTCTCTAAGGATCCTTTGGATTTCTGCAATATCGGGTGTAATGTCTCCTTTTTCATCTCTGATTTTATTTATTTGAATCTTCTCTCTTTTTTTCTTAGTCTGGCTAAAGGTGTGTCAGTTTTGTTTATCTTTTCAAAAAACCAACTTTTTGTTTCATTGATCTTTCATTTTGTTGGGGGGGTTGTTTCAATTTTATTTATTTTTGCTCTGATCTTTATTATTTCTTTTCTTCAAAAATATTTTATTAAAGCAGAATAAATAAAGAAAAGATTTATTACATTAGGACTTTTATACCAAAAATACAAAATTGAACCTTGGTAATTAATCTTTTGAAAATAGGCTATGTAAATGTCACTACTTAACACATTTTTTTTTCACAAAATAGTTCTATAGGAAAAGAATTAAACGATTTTACATGTGATAAGTTGATCACCAAACTGCAATCTTAAAAATGTGGACAACTCAACAAATTGCAAACACTACAGCCATGTGGGAAAGCTTCTGAATTGCACTCTAGGTGCTTAAGAGATCAACAAAATAAATAGCCCAGTGCTTTTATAAGACATAGTTTGAAATAAAAGAGCAAGAAGAGGATGACTCCATGGAGATGGAAAATTGCACCATGGTAAAAGAATTTATTTTCCTTGGCCTATCCCAGAATCAAGGAATGAGCTTGGCCTTATTTCTTTTCCTGCTTTTGGTGTATGTGACAACTTTGCTGGGAAACCTCCTCATCATGGTCACTGTGACTTGTGAATCTCGCCTTCACACCCCCATGTATTTTTTGCTCCGTAATTTATCTATTGCCGATATCTGCTTTTCCTCCATCACAGCTCCCAAGATTCTGGTAGACCTTCTGTCTGATAGAAAGACCATCTCCTTCCATGGCTGCTTCACTCAGATGTTCTTCTTCCACCTTATTGGAGGAGTGGATGTCTTTTCTCTATCAGTGATGGCATTTGATCGATACATGGCCATCTCTAAGCCACTGCACTATGTGACCATCATGAGTAGAGGCCGTTGCATTGGGTTAATAGTGGCTGCTTGGATGGGGGGCTTTGTCCACTCCATTGTGCAGATTTTCCTGTTACTCCCACTCCCCTTCTGTGGACCCAATGTTCTTGACACTTTCTACTGTGATGTCCCCCAGGTCCTCAAACTCGCCAGTACAGACATTTTCATACTTGAACAGTTGATGATTTCCAACAATGGACTGCTCACCACACTATGGTTTTTTTTGCTCCTGGTGTCCTATATGGTAATATTGTTATTACTAAGGTCCCAGGCAGGTGAGGGCAGGAGGAAAGCCATCTCCACCTGTACCTCCCACATCACTGTGGTGACCCTGCATTTTGTGCCCTGCATCTATGTCTATGCCCGGCCCTTCACTGCCCTCCCCACAGATAAGGCCATTTCTGTCACCTTCACTGTCATCTCCCCTCTACTGAACCCCTTGATTTACACCTTGAGGAATCAGGAGATGAAATCAGCCATGCAGAGACTGACAAGAAGACTGGTGCCTTCTGACAGGAGCAGACTAATACTTCCCTCCTCTCACCACCTTTAAAAATGTTTGAGCAGCAATTTTATTCTATTTACTGATTTATAACTAATTTTTCTAAATCTATTAATAAGATACACGAGACCTTTAAAATACTATGATCAACATGTCACAGTAACATAAAAATAAGGATTTTGTATCACAAAAGAAAGTGTAGAAATAAAATTATTAGCAGGAGAGGTGTATATTTCTTTTGCAATACAGCTTTGGAAAAAAATAAAGGAAATGGAATCAAAATACACTCAGACATTGCCTCTACATTCTTGTACTGTTACCAGAAAGGGAGCTGAGACACATATTAGAAACATAATGCAGATTGCATACTGAGATTCCATAAGATCTTTCATGAAGTAAACATATCCTAATGAAGTAAACACATCCAAATTAAATTTCTTCTCCAATTCTGTAATGTAAACAAATTAAATAACTATCACCTGAAGATTTTTTAATCTAAAGCTCGCCCTCCAGTGTTTGAGAATAGGTGCCCTGGAGTTAGCACAGCTTGAGTTAAAATATGGATTTCACCAATTATGAGCTCTGTGACCTTGAGCAAAGTCCTGTCCTGACCTTTCTCTGCACCGCAGACTGGCCACCCCTTCGGTGTATTCCCTCCATAGCCAGTGCTTAGCTCTAGCACAGCAGTCGGGACGCTGTTTCAAATTTCCTGTCCTCTTTCATATTCCCAGCACCTGGCACAACTGGAATATAACAAACACTACTAAAACGTTGTTGAATTAAAACAATGAATGAATATTGCCTCTCACTCATTTCTGCTCTTCAAATCATTGGAGGACATTGTTAAGAAAATAGTTAATATGTTTTTACATTCTGAAGATATGACTCCCTAAAAATAATTGAAACCTACAAGATTTCTTTCTTTGTTTCTTTCTTTCTTTGTTTCTTTCTTTATTTGTTTGTTTCTTTCTTTTTTTAGATAGAATCTCACTCTGTTGCCTGGGCTAGAGTGCCGTAGTGTGGCGTCACCCTAGCTCACAGCAATCTCAAGCTCCTGGGCTCAGACCATTCTCCTGCCTTGGCCTCCTGAGTAGCTGAGACTACAGGCTTCCACCATCACACCTAGCTAATTTTCTACCTTTTAATAAAGATCGGGTCTCACTCTTGCTCAGGTTGATCTCAAACTCCTAAACTCAAGCAATCCTCCTGCCTCGGCCTCCCGGGTAGCTGGAACTACAGGCATATGCTACCATGCCTGGCTAATTTCTTTCTATTTTTAGTAGAGACGGGGTCTTGCTCTTGCTCAGGCTGGTTTCCAACTCCTGAGCTCAAGCAGTCCTCCTGTCTTGGCCTCCCAGAGTGCTAGGATTACTGGTGTGAGCCACCACGCCCTGCCCTCAGTGGAACTTTTAACATGAATGATTTGGACATCATCAAAATGCAATTTTATATTTATTTCCTGACATTTGTGTTAAACTTATTTAGTGGGAATAATTTTCCCTATGCTCGATGAGAAACTTGGTAGGTCTCATGGCTTTTCTGCTAATTTTTAGATACGAGACAGACCTATGGTAATTGTTGTAGGTCACAAATGCAGGCTAGAGCCAATAAATGGAATATTTAGTCTCATGTGATGGTCAAAACACTAGATAGAACTTAGCATTACTTATTCTTCCCTGCCTTGGCTTGGACTGCTTCAGGCTGGAAACCTGGGGTGGGAACCAGGCATGGTTCTTTGGCTATCTCTGGTTTCCTGGTTCCCAGCCCAACTTCTCCCTGACTTGATCACTAGCTGGATCTCACAAGGGCAGAGGCATGGGAGGGAGGAGAATTAAGCTGATGAGATAGTATCTGCTCAGCTGGGGCATCATGGTCTCTGATATTGGCCAACGGATAGGGTTAATTAATTCTTGAGGACACTTTCATGGGGTTTTAAGAGATTCCCTGCTGGGTCTTGTGACCTGAGTTTTCTGTGACCTGTGTGTGACCCCATAATCTATCTAATCCAGTTCCTTTGCCATGGGCATCCAAGGGTACAAT
Source organism: Avahi laniger (assembly GCA_963575035.1). Lineage (NCBI taxonomy): Eukaryota > Metazoa > Chordata > Mammalia > Primates > Indriidae > Avahi > Avahi laniger. The sequence goes on along the minus strand of CAUYSK010003937.1, from coordinate 19,800 downwards.
TCCAACCTCTTTCTGCTGAGGGTCTGACTTCTTCTGGGCAGCTCAATTGGTTACGACCCAAGAAAGCTTTATGTAGCTTCTCTCCACCTAACCCACATCTGGTCCATGAGAAACACTCATGCATCTCTTGCTCTATTATACCAATCATGGTGAAGCAGCCCTCACCACTGGAGCAGCTGGTAACTCCAACTCTACCTTCACCCTGTAGATTTCCACTTGGGGGTCAGACCTGGCTCTAGTCCCTTTACCCTTCTTAGGAATGAGTCAGGGTATGGGGGAGTTCTCTGTGCCTATGAAGTGCAAAAATACATTTCAAATTTCTGCAAGTGGTCCCACTGGAGAGCCCCTCATCAGGCCTGGGGAGGGAAGATACCATTTTTCCACTCTTCCCAAATACCTGACTGAGCTGAGGGGTCCCCAAATTGCAAAATTATGTTCAGTTTCTTTTCCTTTGTAAATTCTTCATAAAGTAGCAGGGTTGCAAAATGAGGCAGGGAGTGTCTCATTCTATCTTCCTGTACCTGCTTCCCTTTCACAAGGGCCTTACATTCTACAGGAGGGACCAAAACAAATGAGGAAAAGGTCAAAAAGCAATAAAGGAGCTGTTACAATCAAGTAGCCCCAAACCCCAGCTATATAGACAGTTAACACGGTGGTTCGAGTTAGGGTTTGGCAGGGGGTGGAAAGGGGGAAATGGGATGGAGTCACGAGTGTGTTTGTTCAAAGCTTTCAGCTTTAGTCTTATTGCCGTCTACTGCTCTCCTACTTGAAATTCAAGATTCCAACACTTTGAGTTGAGGAGCCAAGCTTCAAGGATTCTCCTGGCTGGGAACGACTGGCTGAGAAAATGCATCCAGGGTCCAGGCAGCTCCTGCAGGCAGGAGCTGAGGATGATGAAAAACAGCGCTTATATTAAGCACCATATGCATGTGAACCTTGTCCTATTAGCCTACATGTGTTTTTGGTCAATTCCAGAAGCCTCCTGAGATACTCAGGACATGGGAGAAGAGGTAAATTTAGATCAACAACATTCACTTTGGGGGAACATTTAGATGTCCCATTGACCATTTGTTCATTTAACATATGTATATGTATATGTACATACACACACCATGCACTGTATTGCTTGGGCCTCCTCCAGGCATTCTGAGAGACAGTAAAATCTCATGGGTAGCTCAAGAGATGAGAGAAACATAGCCAATAACCATGCTTGCTACTGACAGTATATTTGAACGTCAAAACAGAGAGTACTTGGTCAGTTCAACAAAAGAAGAGATGCCTTCCTGCTGCCATAGTCCAGGAAAGTTTTACATGAGGATGGGAATCAACTGTGTCATATCTTGGACGTCACCACCTTGCCAAGTGGTGGTTTCCCGGTTGGGATGGCCTCTGGGCTCCTCGAAGGCACAAATATTGATCGTATTCAGTGCTGGCCAAGATTTTGACAGGGTCTCTGATTCACTATTCTCTATTCCCAAGGAGTCCAGCACTTTCAGAATTTTTGTGCTATGCTTAATAAGTACCTAGCACATTTCCTAGCTATAGTAGGTCTTCCCTAAGGATTTGTGGGTTGATTGAATGAGAAGCTGAGAGGGAAATTCTGGATCATGCTGATGCAAGCTACCTCTGGCTTTGACCCTGTCTGGCATGGGGCCCAGGAGGCTACACTGGGAAAGACAAAGCCAAGCCTCCAGGAGTGGTCCTAGCTGGACAGAAGTGTCCCTCAAGAGTCTTTGTTCTTTGGGCATTTCTTTCCACTTTCCCATCTGTTTTGCAGTTATTGGCTTGGGGTCTTCCTTGGGGAATCTGTTTCACAGTCTCTTTCCTGTTGGAAGCAAATGACTACCTTTGTTTTAAAACTCCCACCAAGCTGCTGCTGGGGCGCGTTGCATCCTGGTGGCTTTGGGGATAGAGTGACAGAGAACTCCTGCCAGAAAGTTCCACCGTCTGTGCATACTAGGTTTCTCTAGCTGGAACTGAGGGTCATTTTCTCCATTCCTGGCTCTCCTGGGACAGCTCCCCACCGACCACTTCTCTGGCAAGGCTCCCCTCCCCTGAACATGTGCAGGGCTGAACCAGGAAGTTTTTTCCAGCATTCTGCCTTCTGCTTGTCTTCACTGCAGCCTCCCTCCCCTGGGAATCAGCCAGTGACATTCCAGGGTTAAGAGAGAATATTTTCCAGGGAGCATCTGGGTTCTCCATCGCTTGTATGAGGAAATCATTTGCTCCCTGAAACGTTGGAAGCCCCTGTGAGCAGATGGCCAGAGGGGCACTCCCTTGGGGTGGAGGATCCCCAGGGCCCTGAACTCACACTGGCAGGGTGGGGACTCCCCAGGGTGCCCACAACTGAGAGCGGTAGAGCTCAGACTCTCCACTCCAGACTTGGCTGCCTGTCTTCCCTCCACCAGTCTGAGAGGTTTCTGAGGTTACAGACTTGAATCTACTGTTTAATGTTTAACCTCCCATGGCTCCCAATTTAGGGCTCGCCTATGGGGTCCAACCACTCAATTAGGACGGGCATTAAAGACGGTGGCTGCTTTTACAGCGCGTTGCAGGAGGTGGCAGCAGGTCCCAGCCCAGAAGACTTTCATGCCTCCATGACGGCCTCTTTCGGGGGTTTCTTTATCAGGTAGCACCTTGGTCATCATTAATGCCATGACAAACGTCAGGCAGCATTGACCTGAGGACAATGGGCTAGGCCACCAGGAGGAGGAAAGGATAGCTAATAGTAGAATTGAAGGCAACAAAGAAAATCTTCCCTTGTTTTGACATTGTGCCCTGGGTGACTCCTGTGGTCCGTCACAGTCCCTCTGCAGGGTTTAAAGCAACAACTCTAATTTTTTATAATATGAACAGCTCCTATTTATAGAGCACCAGCTCTTGAGACAGAGTATTTTTTATTCCCACTTTATAAATGAATGAATGGAGACTCAGAGAAGTTAATGATCTTCCCAAGATGGCACAGCCTGTGGGTGGTGAAGCTGGTATTAAATCCAAGTGTGATCCCCAAACTATTGTTCTGCACCACATTCCTTCTTTCACTACTAAACTCTCTCTCTCTCTCTCTCTCTCTGGATCTTTCTCTCTCTTTTCCTGATCTGAACCTGGTGCTGACATGGATTTTAAGCTAGATCAAGAATACTTATTTGTCTAGACTATTCATTTGCTTCTGTTCAGAGTCAGGAAGGAGAGCAGGGGAATGACAGGCATAGCCTGGTATACATTTTGTGAAAGACCCACAAGGTTTGTACACTCTGATTCTGTTCAATCTTTTCTCTCCCTCCTGTTCTTGGCAACTGTCCCTTAAGCCCGTCTGTTCTCTGCCTCTAATATATTATGCTGATATTTTATTACCAAACAATTACATCCACTAATTTGAAAAGGAAACGAGCAGGAAATTGCAATTATAAGAGTAAAAGCAATGCTCTTTTATTTCTCCCCTTTATGCATATGAAATATGGTTTGTCGTTGCTGCAAAACAGACTTTCCCCCTCTACCATGGCTCTTCACTGCCTTGTCTTTAATAATTGAGCAGAAAGCAGAGTAATAATTAGATTCCTGATAACAGAGGAGATATCCATGGATTTGCAGCATGTGGAGGCTCAGCTTGGAGCCATGGGGCCCGCCACCGTGCCTCCATGGGAAAAAGCATACTTCATGCTGTTTCACTTGAGTACCTTCCAAAGTATTCTTTACATCCGTGGTCTTCTATGTAGATTAATTATTTGTTCATGATTATTGTTTCCTCTCTGCCTTTAACCATGTTTTCCCACCCCATTGACTCTGGGCTTGGCCAAGGCTTGCTTTGGTCAATATAATGTGAGTAGATGTGATGTACAGCTCATTTAACTAAGCGCAGGCTTTAAATGTGCCTGCAGTATGTGGCCCTGCATCTCTTGAGCAATGCACAGGATGGACGCTGCTCCATCTAGGTCCCTGAGAGATTGCGCTGCACAGAAACGCCCTGCTGACTCCTGATGGATATGTGGCAAGAGCAAGAAATAAACATTTGCTGTTTTAAGCCACTGAGATTTGAAGCTGTTTTTAAATCACAGCGTAGCCCAGCCCATCCTGACTGATCTATCTGTGATCTCATTGGATTCTCATTATATCCATGGGATAGAGAAAAGGATGATCATACTGGGTGGTGTCAAAGAAAGAGCGTGTGATGTGGATTCAAAGGGACCTGCGTAAGAAGGCTTTTCCCAACATTGCTGGCTGTGCAGGCTTAGCCAAGCAGGCCGATCTCTCTGACATCCTACTTCTTTATCTGTAGCATGGAAATAATAATACTTACCTTGACAATTCCTGAGGAGCAGAGTCCATGTATGCCAAAGGTCCTAGCATAGTACCCATCACAGAATAAGCGACTAATAAAAGATAATTGCTTTTTAAAAAGCATTATTATTTTTAAAATCCCTTTTTGACATTATCTCCATTGAACAGATGGGAATGCTGAGCCTAAATCTGCTGCAGGGACCTGCCCAAGCTAATTAAATAACAGAGCTGGAACACAAGTTTGGATTTTCAGACTCTGAGTCCAGAGCTTTCTCCCTGGACTACCAAGTATTGACTGAGTCCGTGCCTGGAACTTGCTAGGGAGGCTGGGGGCAAGGGAAGCAGGGAAGGTGTTAAGAATGGAAACGTTGCTCCTCCAAGGAGTGCAAAGTTTATATAGTGAAATGAGCTAAATAACAAAGTTAGTTCAAAAGAAGCAACTGGTTTATATTAGGTGCACAACTTTGTAACGTTGAATGCATAAGAATCTCCAGAGTAGTGTATTAAAATGCAGATTCCCTTGTCCTACCCCTAGAATTTCTACTTTAAAACATCCTATATGATTAGAGGAAATACAGCACAGTGTGCTTTAGCATTAGGATCCCTGGGTTTAAATCTTTCCTCTGGTACCTATGAATTAATTACACAATCTTGAGCAGTTACATAACCTTCCTGTGCCTCAATTTCTTCATCTATAAGATGGGGCTAATAATAACAGTTGTCTTTATATATTATAGCAAGAATTAAATTAGGTCATATGTCCAAGCACATGGCATTTAGCAAGCACTCAACAGGTGCTATCCATTAGTATCCCGATGCAGGGTTTCTGCAAACCACTAGTCCAGAAACCTCACTAAGGAACAGCCCAGGACAACTCCTTCCTTTGGTGTCCTAGCTGAGAACCCTTTCATGGGGCTTCTTGAGACAACAGCCTCAACCCTTGTGGGGTCTACAGGGGGAGTTTCCAATCATGGAAGCTTTGATCGTGTGGGAGTAGTTGGGATTACCAGTGCATCACGGTGACTTTAAATCACATGTGTGCTGCCGCCTTCTGCTTGCCTGTGCAAAGGTTTGCCCCTGGGAGAAGACTTTCATTAGCAAACTTCATTTGGGAACCATCTCTGGCTGGCAGGTGGGCAGCAATCCGGAGCAGTGCCTGGTGCTCGGTGGCCTGAGGCTGGAGTCAGGGCTGAATCTGTCTCAATTGAAACGTTTCACTTACTGCTCTTGCCCTGTGCCAAATGCCTCATTTTGCCCCTTGTTAATCATCAGATACAAGAGTCCATGAGAGTCACATTTCCTGGGAGAGAGCTTTTATTCCTCTTTTCCTTTTCAAATTTTTAAAAATAATTCATGTCCAATTTAGAAGGATTAAATATGGCGTGTTCTCCCACTCCAGCAAGAGCTGTGGGTGAAAATCTGGTTTCTCAGATGAGGCAGAGGCCAGGCTGCAGGGAGCCCTCCCCAGCCCAGCCTCTCATGGCTGCCAGGGACTGTTTGACTCAGGGCCTTCTGGGCTGTTTTCCCTCTTTGTTTCACTTGCCTGTACTGGCTCTCCAGTTTTTCTTACTCTTCAAGACTCTTCAAGATCTGCCCTGTCTCCTTCTGGGGAGCCCTCAGCGAGCCATCCTTCCATGACCTGCAGAGGTGGGGAGTCTGGCTATGAAAAGGCAGATGAGATCTTCTTTGGAGACTGCAGGGTCTTCAGCTGGGAGGGCTGCCTATTTCCTGAGCTGGGAGGCTGCTGCTGCATATGTTCTGTCTCCTCGAAACAGCCTGACTGTCTATGTTCAAATTCCAGCTCTACAAATACCTGGGGGTGGTGACCTTAGCCAATAACTTCATCTCCCTGTAGTCTCAGCGTCCTTATCTGTACAGTAGAACAGGCCCTCCTCATAATGTTGTCCTAAGGATAAAGGGGAAAACACAGAAAATATAGAAACAAATAAACACAGAAAACATAAATAGAAACCACTTAGAACAGGGTCCGTCTGACATTTGATAATCTCTCAATTAACATTAGTGGCTATCATTATGTATCCCTTAGATCAGAATTTGAAGTTTATGATGAGGCATAGGTTTTTATTTGTTCAATTAAAAATTAATTTTAATTACATAAGGAATTCATGAATACATTCTCCTTGTAAAAAATTGAAGCATTACAGTGAAAATTAAATAGCTCTGGACTACCCTCATTCCCAACCTCTTTCTAGCATTTATCAGTTTTCAGTTTGGTATTCAGCTTTCTACAATTTTAAAAAAGGCATATATATGTACATGTATGTACTTGCTGCAAATAATAGAGTATGTATAAATGCCTATCTACCTATTTATCATAAGTGGCATCCTACATGTAGGTGTTTTTCACTCAACATTGTGTCTTAGAGATTATTTTATTTCAGAACATAGAGATATATTATATTCATTTCAACAACTTCATACTATTCCATATTATGAGGGTATTACATTTAATTTAGCCATTGTTTAAAATTTTCCCCTACTACAACCAGTGCTGCCATAAATATCCCTGTAGATGTCGCAATGTATGGATGCATCTCAAAGGCTGCTCAAGGGTTGTCATTTTGCTCATTTTATAAAGTGATTGTGCAAACTTACACTCTCATCAGTTGTGTACCACTTGTGTGTTTTCCGACAACCTCACCATCTTTTCATTCTACCACACTTAATTTTGCCAATCTAAGCAGTGTAAAAGAATACAAAATTTTACAGATGTTTTAATTTGAATTTTTCTTATTCCTTAACCTTAATAAATTTGAGCCTCTGTATATATTTATTGTCCACTGGTATTTTCTTTTTGTGAATGATCTGTTTGTATTTATTGCCTGTTGTTTTACTGAGTTAACTTCCTTCTTCTTAATTATTTTTGGAGTTTTAAAAATGTACATTTTGGACAATTATCCTTCTGCATTGTATTTAGTGACAATAATTACTCCCATCCACTGTTTGCTTTTTGTCCTATACATGTGCTTAATTTTGATTTAGTCCATTTATATCAACCCTGTTTCTTGGTGCATTTTGCTTTTGTATCCTTTTCATCTTTCCATATCTTTAACGTCATAAATACATTTTCTAATATTATCTTCTATTTTAAAAACTATTAAGCCTTTCATCCATCTGGGCCTTATTTTAGTAGATGATGAAAAGTAGGATCTAATTTTATGCACTAGTCATTGAGCTAAGAGCTTTCCAGGTATGATCCCTGTCATTCACACCACCCGAACAGTTAGGCACACTGACATCCATCTTCCAGATGAGGAAGTCAGCTGAGAGGGATGCAGTCATTTGCCCAGGGTCCCAAGGTGGACACAGAGCAGCCACCTGAAATGACATCTCTCTGTTGGATCAGAGTCTTTGCATGCCCAAAGGCTTCTCCTGGAGGTCCTTGCAGGCTGAACACTTACTCAGTAAGGTTCAGAAGAAACAGGGTTGATCTCAGTAAGGGGAGGACCCTGTGGGGAACAGCCTCTCTCATGTAGGAACTGAAGTTACTGAGCATCCCTGAAGACCAGGAAGACAGGCCCCAAAAGGGGACAGCAGACTTCTGCAAAGGGCAAAGACTGCCCCAGTCTCAGCAGCATCGCTTCCGTGAAGCAGCTTCAGGCACTGACACCCTTTAGGATATGGAAAGTTCTTGGTGGGCATCTGACCCAGACAGGTCCTGCACCTCATTGAGGAGGACACTGGTCCAGGCTTTGCTCCTCTCTCTGCACAGCAGAAGGGGGCAAGAAGCTGTGAGCACAAGCTCTTCTTCATTTCTCATTCCTACTGAGCCCCTGACTAGAAAGGCTAAGTAGGGGCAGGGGTCTTCAGAGAGCCAACCAAAGGAGGAAGATGAAGGGAAGAGATAGCTGGACGAAGGGAACAGCTCTTTCAGGTATAACCCTACACATTCCACAGCCCTCTCCTCACCCACTCACCTGTGTGGACTGGAAGCCTGGCCCAACCTTTCCATCTCTCCCCAAAAAGCAGTGAACCACACGCTTAGTGATGCAGAGCGGTGGCTCCAGGCGTCCTCAGCATTTACTGTAAATCGCGGAGACAGGAGAGAGAGGCAGAATCACTGAAGCAGCTACATCGGGCATATCTTACCCCCAAACAGTTTCCCTCCACAGCATATGGGACTTTGGAGACCAAACCCAGAGAAGCTGCTCCCAGGGGCAGATCTCAAGTCCTGAAAAAGTGCTTCGGATACGATCCTGACATCAAGACCCTCTTAAACACTGGCATCTTCTGACCTGCCTTGAGACTGTGTCCCTTTGAAACTGTGCCCTCCATGCCCGCCCTCATGCCCTGTGGTGTTTTCATGTTCTGGCTTGATTACATATTTGTTATCTTCTACCCACTAATAGATTTTAAGCTTCTGAAGGGAAGGCTTGGTCTTCTTTGCAGGAGATCAGTACATTCTATTTAATTTCTTTTGAAAAAAGATACAAGAAGAAAACTCAATCTTCTGTTTCCTAATAGACCTTTTCTCCTAATCAGATGATTTCGCCTCTCTGCCCAGAACACAGTGTAATCACTTCCTGCTCTGAACCTCTGAACCCCGTTCTTCCATCTGGGGTGCCCTTTCCTCTGTGTCTGAGCTGGTGTTTAGACTCTCAGTGGTGTTGATGAGCTTTCCTTCATATATTCGTTGTAACTGCATGTCACATGCTAGAAAACGTGAGGAGAGGAAAGAAGTGGCCCTTCTTGCCTGGTTTGCCCCCGAGTCTCCCCCATGGCCCTAGGGCTGACCCTGCGTGACCCAGCCACGGGGGAGGCTGTGCAGAGCTGGTCACCACGCCTGTGGTCTGGGCCAGCCAGTGCTGCCCTCTGCTCTTCAGTTCAAATCCCACTGTCACCAGGCAGGGATGCCCTCCAGATAGCCCCACACAGGCACAGATGCTGCTTGGAAAGAGTGTGGGGAGAGTCCCCCATTGGCACATCAACCTGAATCAGTAACCAGACTAACTAGCACATCCTAGTGGTCTGTCACTTCGTGGTGGGCGGTTTCCTACCCAGACCCCTCAGCTCCCCTTTCCAGAACCCAAACTCCCATGGTAGAACTTGTTCCCACATCATGTGAATTTCACAGAAATCTTTATTGGTGGAGTTGTGGGAGAGAAGCAATATTCTCTTTCCTGAAAATGATCAAATCCATCAAATTGGTATTAACTGATCAACACATAAGTGCACTTATAGATGTGAATGTTTGAAGAATGATAGGATATGTAAGTGGTAGGTCCTGAGGCATAGGAAAAAAGGGATGTGGCTATTTTAGAAAACCCTTATATAGAGGAGGGACAGATGACCAGTTTTGTGGTTGTACAAAGGTCGTGTGCAAGCTAGGACTTAAGAATAGGATAAAATACTGTAGCCTCCTGTCACCATATGAATTGCGAATTTTCAGTCCAGAAGGTTGCATGAATGTAAGCTATGATTTCATTTCTCATTCTAATTCTCAACACAGTTAGTGGAACACAATTTCTGTTATATGGTTTCTGTTATATAAACTTTCATTGCCATTATAAATTGCCATTATTAAAATTTAAAAATAAAATTTTAAGAGAAAAGTGTAAAATGGTGGATTCCATCCTCATAAGTAATCAATGTCTCAATTAAGCCCTCGTGATTAAATATATATACTAATATGTGTCCAATAGTGTTTTTTAATGGATATCATTATTGGTGGGTGTGTAAAGATAAAATAAATTCATCAAAGCCATTTTTGTTATATTTTCCTTATAGAAAATAAATTAGTTTAAAGATATTAAATAATAAAGAATCATTGATCAAAGTTTTCTGTAGTTTTTTTCATTATTTTTTATTAACAATGTTTTGTGAGGGTCTTTAAGCAGATGATTGACACAGCAGTAGGTATTACTCAGACAAAAAAAAAAACTAATAAAGTAACATAAACATTCGCTACTCTATGCCTGAACTTTTAGAATATTAAATATCACAAACTAAGTTATATTTAGTTTTAAACATGAAAAATATAGTAGAAAAAATATGCTTTTCAAAAGTCATCTTCTCATTTGAGGTTTTGTAGCTGCATGTTATTCACTGTCGCAGAATAAGATACCTAAAGAGATGAAAAGGGCTTGAGGCATTTCCTATCCCATCTCCACATACGCTGACACAGTTATCAGCAACAGCCATCTTACATTCCATTCCACTGCCCAGTAGTCCTTACTTTCGGAGGTGTTTTTCTTAAACTAATCAGAATTTCACAAGTCACAGTTTAAGCCCGTTTTATGTAATCTGCAGTGGATGTAACTTCTGATTTTGAAGATGGTTTTATCAGATTTCTTTCCCTTTTGTCATGAAATCTTCCATAGGTATACCTTTCTTTGAGGTTTAATTTTCTAATATTTCATAGACGTCCACTAATTCTTCTTCAATTCTGATGTTTGCTGAGGAAAATGGGAACATTACCTCATAGTATTTAATAATATCCCTCTTTCCTCTGAATTGCATCGTGCCCACTCATTTAACTACCATCTAAATTACTGAGTACTCGTTTTTCGTAACTCCAAATCAATTGCTATCATATTTGCATATACTCAGTCATTCTCCATTTTATAACTGCACCTTTTTCTTTCTCTCCTAAAGGGATCGATCTGGGAATTTATCTTTTTTCCAATTCTATGATTTCGAATGTAAGATTTCTCACATCTGTTCATCCGCCTTCCTTCTCTTATTTTGTTATCTACATTCTTTCTCTTCCTTTACTTCACTTGATACTTTATACTCTTTCTGAGAGATTAAGTTCACATATTTAACAACTATTTTATCTGAGTATATATATATACAAACACACACATACATAAATGTTTCTGTTAGTCTTAATCTGAAAACCAATATATTTAACTTAATGTTTATTTAAAAATAACCATTTGTATATAATGATCAATTCAACAATTTTATACTATTTTTGATCAGGTTAATGTGTTATGTATTATAGGGAATAATGATATGGTGAAATATAAGCTACTTTTACATAAAGCCTCAAAATCTTCTGATCAAAGTCAACCGTTACTTTTTTATAATTGTTGTTTGAATGAATTAAATATACTACCCACAACTCAACCGAAGAATTTAGTCCTCAAATGTGTCTGTGTGTAGAAATACTCCCAAATTTTGCAAGCGTAAATATTTTATTACCTTGAAAGTGAATGTATAACGTTTACTTTTTCACTAAACTTGAGTAAATGTTTTAACAAGTTTTCATTTGCCTGGTTGTTAAATATTCACCTTGAGTGCTGCAGAACGGCCAAAAAACCATACAGGTAACTTGTGATTATACTCTCATCTAGTGTCAAGTGATTTCACTGCTTACTTTTTCTTAATTCCTTATGCCTTAGTTGTTTGGGGACTACTAAAATGTTATAGATACTAATACTTCACTGCCTGCAAATCCCTTCCTTAGAGTAACTTGTATTTCCATTATGGAAAATAAACTTGTGTTGTATCTATATCCAAAAGGGAGAAAAATAATCTGTTTGGTGGTTTATACATTTGAAAATTAGTGTCAATCTTTTCTTTTCTTATGAAATAATATCTTGTCACCATAGAGTATATTTCAAATTTATGGTATGCCCTTTTTCTTTGGGAATTTAAAATATTTTAAATAATTTGGACTTTGCCTGATTCCCCAGAATTGTAGAGTATGACTGATAACTGCCTTTAGAATTCCTAATAGCTAAATTACAATTATTATGCAAAGCCCTACAATAGACAGTTATATGGATTGTTAAATGACTTTGCCTTTTTTGCAAACTATAATCATTTTCCTTTATTAGCTGAAGGATTTTATAATTTAAGGAAGATGAGAAACCTATAAGTCACGCTTTCAAATAAGGAACATGGATATTGCAAACATTAAATTCCCCCATAAAAATGTTAAGGCATCATTAAACTAGGTTCAGATTAATACAATTCAGTCAACTCTAGATAGATATCTCCCATAATAAGCTGAAACAATACCTAGTGATCTAAGATGTAAAATATTTTACTACAGCCAATTTATAAACCTATAAAACATACAGGTATCATTCAACTTCTTTATTAATAGTGCATGCCTTGTATTAAATCAAAACCATTTTAAAACCCCTCCCCTTTGGCTTTCCCTTCCTCAGCTGTTGCCCCTCATTATGTGCTATATCACTGAAGCTCATCCAAAGTGAATGACAGTGTCTTTTTTACTAGAAGCAGCCTAGGCCATTCCCTGCCTTGTGATGCAGCTTAGCTAGCTCTGAGATTTATAGACACACTTGCTATCCTCAAACTACAACATTCTACAGCTTAATGTTGATGTATTTGTTTCTCTGTAGGTGTATGTGTTTTGGGCTCGCTTTGGAAAAATGCAATTTATTATTTTTAAGGTTTTTCAAGTTGATTTACAAGCGAATTATAGTCACAGAAAAACTGATCTGGGGACAACTTGTTCTAGACAATTTCGTATCTGGTTGGAGCATTCCTTTTCTCACCCTGTTTTTCCTTAGTAAGAAAGCCGAACATTTCATGTTGGCAGAGGGTTGCTGAGATTTTAAATGAATTATCTTTTCTGATTATCTGTTGTCATTTAACAATCCCAAAACAACGACAATATCTATTATGCTCTCCAATCTGTAGTCAGGGGCAGGATTCTGTTGGGCTAACTCATCTCTATTCCTCTTGACATCAGCTGGAGTAACCCAAAGGTCAGAGGCTGGAATTACCTGCTTATTTGCTCATTTATCTGCTGGTTGTGTGGTCATTAACTCTATGTTGTACCTCTAGCTTGGTACCTTCTGGGCAGCTAGATTCATACATCTTGACTCATGGCTCCCAGAGCAGAATCCCAAGGGATAGAGAAACAGATGGGAGTTCTATTTCTGTCTCTAACCTGACTTCTTAAGTCATACACATTACTTCTACCTCATTCTGTTTGTAAAGGAGATTCAATAAGAATGATCCATAATCAAGAGAATGGGAATTGAGATGATCTTTGGATGGAAGAAGTATCAAAAAATGAGTATGCTTGTTTTAAAATTGTCATCTCATCAAAGGTAGAATTAACTCAATACTTTTAAATATTACTTGGAAAAATAATCAGCCATTCATTCCTAAAGTTACTTCACAAAAAAACACTTTTAAAATATAAATTCTTGTCTTATTACTATGTTCTATAGATTCTGTGTAACAAGGTATGCCATCCAAGGTCAGTTTGCTAAAACATCAGAATATAATAAATAAAAAATTTAAAATATATGTAAATATAAATAGTATATTAAACGGAAACATTTTGAGCTCTTACTCATCACAGAAACAAACTCATGGATTGAGCTGTTAAAGAATTTGGATATCATTTTAACATCAGAGTTCTTATGTGTAACTTAGATAAATGTTATTTTTAATACAAAATTGTCCCAAAAGAATCTTTATTTAACTGGAAAAAAATGATTCTAAAGAATTAAAACCAAGTCTCTAAAGCTGAGACAACTCAAAAGTATAACAAAACAAATAAAATATTAAAGTATAACTTCTTATACTGATATTTATATATAGTCAATACTGAGACTATTAAAGAATAACAAAATTCTTATAAATAATTGACCCAGAAAAGTATATAAGTAAATTTTCTGGGATAACTTCACACAATAATTTTTTTCTCATTCACATAGCAATACAATATGAATGTTCCTAGTTGATGGAAAACTTACCTCACTTAAACTTGATACATTAGTGCCAGCCAAAATAGGACTCTACCTCATTACAGCCCTACGCAGAGGTAATCATGAAGTTCTTTAGGAGAAGGAAAGGAAATTATCCCAGTTTGGCAAAACTTCCAAAGAAGTTCACTTTGTTATCTACCTTGTGTGGTAAGACAGGTGGCATGTGGTACACTGATTAATGGGCAGTACTATGAAATTATTAATAATAGTTTTGCCAGTTGGTCAGAGGTCTGTAAGAGGTAAAACTAGACAAGCAATGACAAGAAAGTCTGAAGAAAATGTATGGAACGGATCTCTCAGAGGGGTCATAAAATACACAGATCCTTATGTATCACATTAATGCCTACCAGAAAGAATTCACCAAGAAGTAATTTTATAATCATATGTACAGGATGACCTTGCCAGCAGATATCCACCTGCCTCCTTTCTTGGCTACCTCTGTGATAATGTAATGGACCAACTGTAGCAGTGGCCATGGAGGTAGAGATGGAAGCAATGTGTGCATGGGTCCACAACATGGACTTTCCCTCAGCTTGGCTGATTGAATGCATCACTTCTGAAGTATGTAACCAGCCAGTACCAAAAATGGTGCCTCCATTCTGGGTCTGGCACCATTCCTTTGGGGACTGAGTGGGTGGATAATAAGCAGCAGGCTAAATGCTGGCGTCCAGATTCTACTGTTCCAGGATTCATTCATGTGCATTGATATCAGGCAGCACAGTTGAGTGGTAGCATCCATGAATACACAACAACAGAATTGAGATCTACTGTCAACTCTTACCCATAACCACAGTCACTATTAAGCTTCTCAAAACTGTCTATGCCCACTCACCAATGCATCCCTTACTTCCTGAGTAAAGGAAGTTCCCTGAATTCTTCCAGGGAACATAGTCAGATAGTGGATTCTTGAATCCAACCTAATATATCCTTTCTAACTCCCTCCATCATCATGAACATTCTGAACCTATTTTGTATATTACCAGATATTTCTGTTTTTTCACTACTTTTACTTTAAGCATATCATCAAGGTCCAACTTTTATGGAATGGCAAAGTTATATAGATCAGCTTGATGTGTCACTCCTAGAATGTTGCCTTGTGACTCGTGGTGAGTGACCCTGTGTCAATTAATTCTTACCTAACAAGACTAATATTTTCCCTAATAGTCGCCCCTCTCCCGCTCCAGCCTACCATCTTCTACTCAAGATCTTCTTCCAC
Organism: Avahi laniger; assembly: GCA_963575035.1. Classification (NCBI taxonomy): domain Eukaryota; kingdom Metazoa; phylum Chordata; class Mammalia; order Primates; family Indriidae; genus Avahi; species Avahi laniger. The sequence goes on along the minus strand of CAUYSK010003937.1, from coordinate 4,587 downwards.
CATGGTTCCCAGGGTCTTGCTGATACTTACTAACAACATATGTGTATGTAGCATTGCTCATAGTCCTGGTTTAACTGTCTAAGACTTGACAGTAATTATCAACCATTTGGCCATAGTTAGACCTTGAGTCTCAACTTGAAAGAAAGCATGTGACAACGCTCCCCAAGGACAGCAGCAGTGGTACTGCAGTCTAGGAAGAAGACTATTGTCTCTGGAAGAAAATGGTAATCCAAGTAACCCAAGAGGACCCGAAATGTTTGTATCTAATACAAAAATATTTCTTTTCAGGGAAGCAAAGCCTTCAAAGTTATACATTTAACAACCAGTTTTTACTTTTTTTCTTTCCTATGATATATGGGTTTCTAAGTGAACTAAAACAGATTAATCATTTGATCTAAAAACTATATGAATTAATTTCTCTGTGATAATGGCTCTTCTTAACATAGCACTCAACAACAAAAGGCAGACTTTTTCCAAAATATGTACTTATCGGCAGGGAATTTAACTGCTGAAGGTTTAAGTTAGACTATAAAATTTGTGTGATATCAAGTAATTCACTGATTTATTGTAAAGATACTATATTTAAAAATAAACTCACACATTTCTATTAAATCAGGAACTTTCACAAGTTGATAAATTAAGCTTTATAATATATTAATATTAACTATATGAATATAACTATACATTTCATTCAATAGAACTATATAAAATAAAGGTAAACTATAGACTATGGAATGGTAGTTTAATAAAATTATATAAACAGAGTTTATTTGCCAAGGTAAACAGGATAGCTATCCACCAATGGGTTACAGTGAATAATATTTTTTACAATAAATGAATATTATGTGTGAAGCACAGTAAATAGAAGACAACCAACCAAAAAGGCAAACTATGCATTTAAAAACACAGCTGTGGTTCATACTCGATTGTTTCATATCAGCAAGAGAATTATTTTTGCAAAAATTGCATACAAATCATTACTTTAATTATCATGTCAATGTTTGAAGCTTTCTGATATAATAAATCTCCTAGGATCACATGTCTACTAAACACATTTTCTTCTCTTTCCAAATACATTATTGATCAATTTGGCCATTGATTTAGATCCACTGGGTCATCTCTTTCCTTTGAGTCTAAAGTTTGCCAGGATGTCCTTGATAATTCTGATAAACATCATTTCTACCTCAAGAGATTGCTCTGTGGCACCCTGTTCACAGAATTGGCACCGGTTGTCCAATGCCAGCTTCGCCTTTCTTCCCAGACAACCTCTCACACATGACAGAGATCTTGCTTGTTGCCAAACAAAAGCTAATTCCACAGCTCTGAAATAAGGATTCACAATTTTTGGCAAGATTGTTTTTACGACTTTTTTTATTTAAAAACAGGAAGGTTTATATCCAAAGGATTATAAATCAAAAAGGAAAGAAAAATATTGGGTGTGCATGTGTGTTATTCATGGTCATATGTGTGTAGAGTGGAACATATCCCCATTTACTCACAGAAATCATTTTAGATAGAAGGTAGCAAGTGACAAAGAAGCAACAAAGTTCTCTTAAAGCCTAGGATTTGAGTAAGATGGACCTATTCTTGAATTCTGGATGTGTTTACTAACCAAATATGATTATTACCTTTTGTACTTTCAGTTTCCTTATATGTAAAATATGGTAAAATCGTCCACATCACACAGCCTTTCCACAGAGATTAAATGAGATGATGTATATAAAAATACATAGCATATTCCCAATGAAAGATGTTAAGTATTATTTTTCATGTTCTTTATCGATTGTAAGGAAAGAATAACAAATGTCTCTTTACTTACAGTCACTGTAATTGAACAATTTAGAAAAATTTCCTAAGCAAAAATATTATTCTATACTCATTAGTTTTTGCTTTTCTAATAGTTATTATAACATGCTCTACATAAAATTACACAATCTCATAACCTTGCACAAATTTTCTTTTTAAAAAAAAAAGTTTTTAAGATAAAATGTCTTCTGCAAATGTCAATATATTCTTCTTCGTTATAGTGAAACAATACAAAAATAGAGTTTGATTTAAAGAGTATAGTAAAATGACTAGCCTTTAAGGGGTATGGAACTCTGTCAAGATATCTACTCTAGAGAAGAAAAGGGCAAACGCAGATAGTCTTCAATTACATTAGCTCCATATTTGACTGCTAGCTGGGTTTTATTCACATGATAGTTTAAGGAGCAGTGAGAGAAAAAGCACTGCATGTGGGAGATTTTCAGGGGCATTTCTAATGTCTTTTTCAGTCCATTTCATGAAATTACTGCAATGGATAAATGGGAAAAGGTACATGAAAATGTTTCACATAAATATCAGATGTAATTTTATAAAACTGCTATAATTTGCTCTCCTGGCCTTTCTACAGATTGAGAACTGGAAATATTCTAAAGATTATTTAGTCAATAAATTAAGAAGATTGCCTGAAAAATATCAAATATAGGTTTTTATGTTTTTAATATGTTTTTAAGTGTACTTAAGTGATTATTTTGATTTGGAGGAATATCAAAATAATTTTATTCCTGTCCCTTACGTATGTCATGATGCTTAAATATAAGATAGTTAATGCTTAAAATAATGAATGGGATTCTAAAATATAAGTACTATTATAGAAAATCAAAGCTATAAGGTATCTCAGTAAAATCATATCCTTTTCTCCTAACTTGGCATCAGTTATATTCTTAGAAAAATGAGCTCTAAAAATTAAAATGGTATCCTAAAACAAATCAAATGTAAGCAAGAATGTATACCGCTGTCTTCAGGGAAATATTCTTTATCCTTTAATTATTATTTCATGATTTTTTGATAATGGAGATTTAGAATAGATATAAAAAGTATCTATATAATTGTTAGTAATAATATTGTATGTTTTTACTTACCAGATTAGAATGTTATTTCAGACTCTAAGAGTAAAACTGGTTAAAAGCACAAAAAATGCCTTATGTCAGCATGTTGAAAATACTTTAGATCGAAAAGGCTAAAACAACCAAAAAACAGGGAAAACTAAAATGGAAAACTCAGATGCTTAAATTTTTATCTACCGATGCAACAATGGCTTAAAGTACAATAACATCTTCCTTCATAGTTCCTGTGTCAAGACAATTAACAAAGGGGAAATGTTGATCAGCTCTTTATTTTAGGAGGTAACATGGAGAAAAATGTATCCACATACTTAGAATTTGAAAACGGTTTGATTATTCAGGCTATTTTGCTTTGATAGATTAAACAATCCAATGACTATGAATTGGATTTCACAGGATGACAAACGTAATAAATCTGGATTTATTTAGTATCCTTAACGTTTTGTGAGAATGGAAAGGAAAGGTTGGAAAGAGAACTATCTGGTATATAGAGGACAATCATTTTGCAAGCAAGTGTCATGTTAACAATAGAAGCTGTCTTGTAAAATAGCCATTTACTCAGGGCAAGTAACTGTTTATGTCAGCCAGGATATAAAGTATTCTCATCTTATTCCTTTTACTACATGTGTAACTCCTGTGGAATGGGAAGGTGAATTGTTCTGGGCTGTTAAATTTTGTAATTGGAAGGCTATATGAAATTCTTCCTAATGATGCTTACAGCTATATCATGATTTACTAAAAAGAAAGGAGAAAGGAATGAAAAATACCTTACCTTTTGCAATGACTAGTTTGTGACTCCCGAATTCTGTAGACCGGTGCTCTTGCAAAAGCAAACAAAGACTCATCACTGATGTCAAACACAATAGCAAACCCATCTGCCCGATGAAGCTCACTTGTGAAGGAGAATTTTGCTTTCTGTGGCTGAAAATAAACCAAATACATCAAAAGTGGTGTGATCTGACACCTGTATTTTATACATTAAAACAGTTAAATGATGGAAACTCACATCACCTGGAAGAGACTTTAATAAACCAAATACTGATATTTTTCTATAACATAGTTTCTTTGTTATCTATTTCTTTCTTGTCATCCTTTCTTTTTAATTAAAAGTGATTAAATTTTAAAATAAAAGAGAAACTATTATAAAGTTACATCTATTTCATTTTACAACTTTTCTATAAGAAAATAATATCTTTACTTTTCCTGTTAATTTGATAAGCTATAACAATTGTGTTTTAAATTCATGTCCACATACTTGCTTTGAAAATAAATACTATTTTCTATCTATGTTAACAAAAGGACTGTCTATTGACTTTTGGTACTAGATTTAAATCAGTAAATCAGTACCAGATGTAAATCAATGAAAATATTGACAATTTTAGATAAAAAGATTTAAGGTGTATTTTATTTGCCTAAAAGAACCTGTCCCTTGGAGTTGTTCTGAAATCTTGAATAGCTGGCTATTCCTTCTCTTATTTATATCATCTTATTTTATCTATTTCCTCACATGAATCGACAAAGAAGCTTGTACTCTTCCAAAATCTATCTTATGCTCTATTGACAACTGGTTAGTTACAAATGCAACTTGGTGAAAGTATAAAGTGAATTGATAAGCCATTAAACTACTAACTTCTGAAAGCTACACAGTAACCTGATAAACAATATGTTATGAATGCAGCCTAATGTTGCTATTTTAAAAATA